>LPNX010718412.1:80154-148411 GCA_001517045.1 Pseudotsuga menziesii | reverse complement strand
ATGTATATAGACGAACCTTTCTCGAACCCCATCCGAACCTCATCGAAAAATTCGAACCCGAATCGAACCTGAAAGTCGCCGAACCCGAACCCGAACCCGAACCCGAACCTTGTGACATTGAAGGGGATTGGTAAGCATTGTGTTTTTCAGCAAAGACTGGGATAAGAAAATAAAATTTTAGAAAAGATAATACACATGACCAGCGTAGATCCATCTTAACTCAGATCTTTTAAGCACCAAGAGATTGGCATCTCAATTTCCTTTCGATCCCTATCAGTGCTTAATAGATCCAGATTTGAGATGGATCTATGCTGGATCCTGTTTCTAGATGGATCTATGCTGGATCCTGTTTCATGATAATGGTAATATCATGTCAGCTCACATTTTTAGTCACATTTTTAATCACATTTTTTAATCACATTTTTTAATTGGTTATGTCAGCTCCTAGATAGTGTTGGAGTATATTTTATAATGGTAATATCATGTACTACAAAGCTTAAGACTTTGAAGTTATGAAAAGGGACTTTATGTGATGTTATGTGAAAAGAGTGTTAACAAATAAACTGACTGAAATAGTCAGTTATGATTACATAAGTAGTTTCCGTAAACCTATGTCTCTCTGTATGTATTGACTTTTACACACATAGAAAAACACCAAATCTCTCTCTTTGCAAGTATCCTGTGTATGTTTTTTGTTCAACTTTAATATTGTATTAAAGCCAAGGCAGATCTTGGGCATAGGGTATTTGAGGAGGCATTAGGGATGCTGTGCCAAAAAGTTTTGCCCATGCAGAACTGTTATAGAAGGCAGAGGAAAATGAAGGTGAAGGCACACAGAGCAGAGGCACTATATTTCAAAATTAATAAAAAAGAGATGGTTGGCAGGGAGGAAATATTTCAAAGCAATAAGAAGCTGATGACAATGACGACTTGTTTATTAACAACAAACTCAGACAAAAATTAATTTGGTGGCTAACAAATATTTAAACATCGACAAGCATGGCGGTCTTTTTATTTCCTCAATTGTTGCCTTTCCCTGTAGTGGTTTAACAAATTTGACCCACATGAATAATCCCGATAGTAGTTTGGCAGCTCCTCGATCTCAATGATGTGATAGGTTTGACCCACGGGGCAGTCATGATGATAGCCTGGTGGCTCTGCAGTAATGTAAGGGAAATCTGATGACATAATACAAGAATTCATCCGATAACGAAAGTTTTCTCCGGATGCTAGGTAGACTGGGATTGTTTGAACAGGAGACCTCAGACCGGCATTATTTGAATGGGAGAAGGCAGATTGGTGACTCTGTTTGCCCCAACAATAAGGGAAAAAAATAGCAGGACAGGTTAGACAGGCAGGCAGAAGGAGGGTGTTCAACAGAGGCAAACTTTGCTTGGAAAGCAGTTTAGTCTGGTAGATGTGAAAACTTGCATATAGAAAATTAGAAATTCATGGGCAGAGTTTGCAATGAATGTCGAACGGTCTGGCATGTTGGAAAATATTGACTATTGTATATTAAAGTGCAAGATGGACGGTTCTGAATCAGTAGCAGGAAGGTGGGTGTTTTGCAGCATAAATTTACAGCGTGAAGGAGGTGACAAAAATCTGAATTATTATGTTAGATAGTGGAAAAAATCTGAAACTGTAACAATACTGTAGCAAGTAATGTGGTGGAAATTTTTTGCAGGGATTAAAACAATAAGGTTGGTGTTTAGTAGCATAAATTGGCGGCGTGGAAGTGGCAACAAAAATCTGAATGATTGTGTTTGGTAGTAACAGTAAATGTAGCAGGTAGCACGGTGGATTTTTTTTGCAGGGATTAAAAACAATTTGAATGGTCTGATAGTGTAATTGCAACAGTGTGGACATTAACGTCCCCAGATAATCGATTAATTATTGAAGGAAACATGGTTACTAAGTGCTGGATGCAGCAAAAGGTATGTTAACAGCAGTATGTCAAAGTGGGGAAACGCTGGGCAGGATTATGTCACAGCGGGATAGGCTGGATGAGTGGAGAAGAGGAGGCAAGTTTAGAAACTGGAATTTGCCTGTTGCTGGGATTTAAATTATAAATTTCAGATCTGGAATTGTGTTGGAGATGTGGGTCTAAACCACGGGGTACAAGTCTATGATCCACATGGATAGGTGCTTGGAGACGATCATTATGCTACTAGCCATCTAAGGTAGGAGATGATGCTTACAACAAAAGAGTAAATTTTGTTTGTATTTTTGGCTAGTAGAGAGGAACTGCCAGGGAAACCATAGAGCTAGGAGGTGATTGTTAGAAGGGATACAATTCCTAGTGACACAAATCTGTATTGGAGGTGAGGATATGCTCCAGGGGCCAATGATAGTGTTGGTTTAAGGTTATTGTTCATTGCAAGGCATTTTCCAAGCAGGAGAGAATGCACATAGGAGGTAAATTCTTGTTTTGAGTTTCAATTTTTGAAGTGGTTTTCTTTCGGTTTGGAGTTTATTTGCGTACAAAATGGCAGGCCTGTAAATTAGAAGGATTTCATACTCAAAAGTTTGTTCGTTAGTGAAGGCATGCAGATATTTCTTTGTTTGAGGTGATCATGTGGTAACTTTGACTTGGGTGTCTAGGGGCTAGTATGTTTCGTTTGGAAGCAATGTCCACGACAAAAATGTCTACTTTAGGTGATGGCATTGGCCAAGACCCATGTGGTTGAAGGGCATGGGGATGTACTACAATTCTTAACAAATGGTAAGCAGTTCATATTTAAGAAGGTTCTCTACATTCCCGGTTTGATTATGAATTTGCTTTCTGTAAGTCAAATTACAATGCAAGGTTCACATGTATAATTGTTGTTCACTGCAAGTGCCTCACGAAGGATAGGTGGAGCGAGAAGATTATTGCTTCAGGAGTGGAGGAGCATGGGTTGTACAGGGTTCAGGATGTGGTAGTGAAATTGTAGGATGTGGCAGTGGCACATTCATAGGAGGAGGTGGATAAATGCCAATTCACTTTGGCATGAGAGGATGGGCATTTGAGCTCTCAATGTCTTTCTATTTTGAGTACGTTAGAGATGACAATTAGCCTATCTTCTATTCAAAGAGGGGACGTGTGTAGCATCTCTAGCAGGAGAGTAAGACAAGGAGGTTGGTGACATAGTTTGAACTTGGAGAATTGTCCATGAGGCTAGCCAGTCTATGGGACAAAAAGCCTACATAGATTGAGCTGTTTTAGATCTATGCATATAACAAAAGAACATAATAAATTAATAACATTAATACATCAAATCAAAAGTTAAAGCAGAGTCCAAAACATCCGTAGTGGTGTACAACCTAACTTTGTGTGGCATTTCGTGTCCAAACTATTGTTGGAGCATTTAGAATTGGCACTCGCTTGTCTCGAAATTGTATCATCTTCAAGGTTCTTTTTGCCATGTCTTCAAGTTGGACTTCACAAAATATTGTTTCCCATCTGCTGTTTTCCCCAAAATTCCAATTTCTCTTGTGATTAAATGCCTCCCAGTATAGCAAAGAAATGTTGTTACGTTTTCATTTCAACCTTTTCTCAGACCTGACATTTGTCTCTTCCCAGTCGTCCTTTGGCACTTCCCATCTGCCTTTTACAAGTCTCAATGTGTGTGAGTTGGTTCTTAGCTGGGCCACCACATTCTTTTCTCTCCATGAAATGTGTGCATGTAAGTAATATTGAATTCTGCTTTTCTCTTTGGTTGAAGTTGTCTATGTAATACTATTGTTTTGAAGGTTTGATATTTTCCATTGCTGCCATTCTCTGCTTGTGTAAGTTTGTCTTCATTGCTGCTAATTCCAATGATTATAGACCTGTCTCAGTCAACAGAATCTCACAAGGGGTAGTTGTTTATTATAGTGAGCATTTACTAAGTGTTTTTGAACTCTTTCAGTTTGATTCCACTAGTGCTTAGGAGTGTTTGGTCCCCATATGTCACATCTATAGAAACTTGTGCATGTGGAGGTTTGTGGACCAGTGATCACACCATCATTGTCAGATGGCAAGTGCCTTTTGCTTCTTGGTGATGATTATGTTAAATTAATGGCAACAAGGAAGGTCTTCCTGCATGCAAGTGTCCTTGCATGCAGAAGACTCTAAAACAAGAAACAATTGTATTTAATTATTTTTCCTAAGTTTACTTTGGAAAATATTAAAGTGATCTAATTATTTATTGACTTTAAGTGAAAGTGAAATTAGGGTTTTCGCTTTACCTAAAGTTATAAAAGAAAAGTCAATTGGTTGAGAGGACACACACACACTTGTATTCCGACAGAGAAAGGATATAGACAGGGGGAGAAAGTCAGACAGAGGATTTAGCTGGGAAAACGAAGGAGCGAGAGAACATGATCACCGAGCTACTAGGAAGGACAGAGGTCGCATGGATCGACATGCAATAGCTGCAGAGGAAGGCCGTACAGATTGTATGGATTTTGTACAACTGCTGTACAAACCGTACGGTTTCCATACAACAGCTGTATATCTGTACAGTCGTACGGATCTGCACGTGTGGGAGGCTGTATACTTGGCCGCACAGTCACGCAGAGGGGCTTGAGGTTTAGCTGGGGTTTGCCTAGTGATTCTGTCGGGTAGTGCTTCACTAGGTTTTGGTGATTAGCAGTGATTGTAAAAGTTCCATATTTTCTCATAATGAAATCTATATCTAACTGCTGCACCGGTTTTCCCATCTTGGGTTTTTTCGGGGGTTTCCATACCCAAAATAATAGTGTCAATATTGTGATGTGACGTTGTGATTTATTTCTTAGTTCTTTATATTCCGCTGCATACTTGTAAAAGATATTCATGTGTGGTTATCAGTAGAAATTTGAATACACTGTTTATCCCTAGTTGAATATTAAAGGAAAATTTACAGATTAATTAGAAAGATTTGGATTTATTTCTTAAAGAGAAGTTTAGGTGCTTTAAGTGCAGTTAAGAACTAAGTCACCTGACACGAGGACACGAGACACGGAGCACACANACACACACACACATATATATATATATATATATATATATATAGTCAGATCCAAAATTTTGTAGAAACTAGAACATTTACAAATATTCAATAGAAAATACAATCAATACACATTACACATTCACAAATCACAATGCATATGTCAGTGATAGATCTAACTGAAACCCCCATTAGCGGAAAGGGATAGGTCTCAATCCACTATTAAAACAAGGGAAAAAGGTTGGTGATTGGCTTCTTTCGCCCCCACTATTGGATGCCCGCGAGAGGCATAAGAAATCCAACCAAAATAGGACTATTTCTATTTGATTAGATTACATGGATGGGGGCCACACCCTATTATTATATGTTCCCATTACTAAACATTCTTTATATTTTAGATTATGCCACTTACAATGATGATGCCACTTGGATTGAATGTCATGGTTAAGAATAGAAATAAAAGGGTAACCTCCCCTATGTGAAATGAATCCCCTTGTGATGTTGTCTGACTTGATTTGAGAGTGTAAGACCCAAACAATGTAACATGTAAATGCACATATAAGAATACTAAAAATACATCACAACTAAGAGCCAAACAATGTAATATGTACATGTATATGGAAGAATAAAAAACATCAGAAATTGCAGATAGAGAAAGAGAAGGATGAAAAACATGGGGGGCTATAATTCCATCGGTGCAGTGGGTTCTCATAGACTCATAAAATTTCTCATTAAGTCACCAAAATCAAAATGTTCAATTACATAGATGTTGGGATCATATTTCTCATTAAGTCATCAAAATCAAAATGTATTACATAGATGTCGGAACGCCACTGGCAAATACAAAATGGGGTAGATCAAGATGGAAAACCTTCTAATGCTTTTCACTTGCAAAAAAAACTCCTCTTAGAGCTCAATCCTCACTGAAAAATGTGAATGAATGACAATAAAATTGTTTTTTTACAGTTTTTTTGGGTTAGAAGTGTCCTGTTTTTGGGACACGCTGTTCTGATTTTGGGACACGTCCAGACATAGTGTTGAACACGTGTTTTGGACGTGTCTGAAAACAGGACACATCCAAAACAAGTGTCCGACACTATGTCAGGACGTGTTCGTGTCCGACACGATGACACGGGACACTTTGGCCTATTTGGATGTGTCCGGTGACTTATGTTTCAAGAAGAATCTCCTAAGAGTTTCTTCAAATGAGTTCTTACCAAGAGGCAAGTGTTGGCCTTGAGCAAAAGAAATTTCTGCTCAAGGTCAAGACTAAGATCCTCTTAGACCTGGAATAATATGTTTTGATTGTTTGAATGACAAACAATAGTTAGCATATAATGCACAACTGAAATTTGAATTGAAAATATGAGCTTAACTACTTATACCATCCCACAATGCTTATAGAGAAAAGAGCTTTCAACACATAGAATAAATTACTGAGTTTTAATGATGTATTACCAACAATAGTGAGCATGTAATATAATTAAAATGATGTAGCATACATCTGGAATTTTTAACTTATATCACACAATGCTGGAACAAATTTAAGAGCACCTCAACAATAAGAGGACACTTGCTGTAAATAAGATATATAGAAATGAAATGAACAACAAATAGAAAAGAGCATTCACCATCTAACCATCATTCAAGACACATCTATTAAGCTAGTTTTATCTTCTTATGCATGTTTGTGGGTTGTTCTCATGATCTTATGATTAGATACAATGAGGAATATATGTACAACAATTCCTAAGAAGGTTGGTCTAGCTTGAAAAACTAGTTACAATGGTGAAGAAAATTTAGGTAAAGATAATAAGATGAATGGGAGGGATGGATAAGAGACTACCAAGAAAAGGGACGAAACCAATGCTTTTCTAGAGAAGATTGAGTAGGGTAAATGGTTTCTACAAGACCCTTCACCGTAGCAGCTTTGCAACTTTTCAAAGAAAAGGAGGCTTCCCAACAATCCTTTACTCTTCTCCACTGAATTTTCAACCACTAATTCACTCCACTTTCCTTTCAAAAACTTGCAATGAAAAAAGGAGGCTTTCCTAGCAATCCAATTCCACAACAAGTCATACAAAAGAGTTAGATTGAGCATTAAAGTAAGATTAACACTGGAATAATTAAAGTAGGTTTAGAAGCAATCCAATAATCTATTTAAAATGCGAATCAAGTAAGGAGGTTAACTAGTAATCCTTACCACTTTTTACTTTGACAAAAACAAATTAAATAGATATGACCTCAATTTTGTTGAAAAAGAAGTTTAACAACTATGGGAAGCAAACTCAGAAATCCATCTATTACTCTAAAGATCTAAGCACAATGACACATAATTTTGCAAATAGAAACCCAATTCTTAGTATTATTTCAATATATCTCTTCAAAACCAATATCTCCCTTACAACGAAGACGACCTCTCCTTTTATAGCTAACTAGGGTGCTCTTGCTATGCCAATACCATGGGTGATACAAAACCATGTGCACATCCAAATCCATGAGCAAATACCATGAGCAACCTCCAAAACCATGTGCAAAAACCAGTGGAGTCAAACTAGCAAGTGCACCCCTCTTGAGCAAGTGTGCCTCCCTAGAGAGCCAACCAAGCCTATGTGTGGTGTAAAGTCAAGTGCATCTCTCTAGGATGAATATCCTTCACACATGTGAAGGATAAAACAAAGGATAAGTGCTACATGTCAATAATCTCATAAATTCTTCTCCAAACCAATGTCATATGTACATGAGTGTGCCATGTCATAAAAAAGGTCCACTGACCATCTAGAAACCACTAAGAAGTTTCCACAAAATCTTCAAAAGTGACTCATCATGCTAAATCATCATCCAAAATTTCTCGCAACGGCTTAATTATTAACCAAATAATACTTAGGAATTTTTAAATTAAAGCTTAAGAAAAAGTTTTAATTAAATGCCTTTAATTCAAATATGCATGTAGCCATGTGAACCGAAAGGGGAAACTGCCTGTGTCGAGTCCAAACATCCTTTGAAGATCATATGTGTCCATATCTCTACTCAAATCACCCAGGAAATGCCTCTGTAGCCGTGTTCAAATTAATGTAAACCAAACATAGTCTTTTTAAATTAAAACTTAGGAAAAGTTTCAATTAAAAGCCAATTAACCAAGGGGAAGTGGATCAGAATGACTCCCATAGTCACAAACACTGTTGATTGATATTGGCACTTGTTACTAACATGTTACCCTCTTGGGTTGACCAAGTGCAAATGTTGGCCAAGTCAAACTTAGTCAAGCTGACTATAATACCATCAAATCCTTTGTATAACTCTGAAGGAGACATGATGATGTACTTGTATGATTGAAAATATGATGCTTCCAAGCTAAGTCACCTGACACGAGGACACGAGACACGAAGGACATGGAGATTCGAGTGTTACACACGGACACGATGACCCCCGAAATCAGGACACGCTATATATATATATATATTAAAAATATAGACATAGATCCAAATATTTACATATTGAATAGAAATCAAAATCAATGCACATTTAACACTAGTAATTACACATTTAAATCCTTCAAATCTTCTTTACCTGCACAACAAACACGCTTTAGAGCCCCCTTCACACTTGCAAATTTTAAAAAGAAAGTGAAAATTTTGATTTAAAGCAATTCTGGGCGTTTTTTTAGTGGAAAATGTGTCCTGTTTTTGGGACATGCACTGACAGTCCTCAGACACGTGTGTCCAAACACAGGACACGCTTTGTCAGCGTGTTCGTGTCCGACACGCAGACATGGGACATGCAGGCCCTTTTGGACGCGTCCGGTTTCATAGCTTCCATGTAATGTCCTATGTGAACTAGTAGTAGAGTATATCCTGCAGGATCAATATATGTGATAAACATGATGCATCTAATTGTTTTTTATGAGTTATCATATAGCATAGTCACGAGAAACATGATAATATACTCGATAAGTATCTTAAAGGAATTCATCGAATTAATAATTTAGGAATATACCATTACCATGTTAACATTAAAGCATTTACAAGGACCGGTTCTTCGGGGTGGATACAAAAGACGATCTAGGTTTAGAATGTGAATTGGCTTAGGCTGACTGAATGACTCATGATAAATGAGTAAGGGATCCCTTGTAGTTTAACCAATCGTGCTAGTAGTAGAGACCAATGAGTGTTTTATCAAAGGGAGTGTGTTATGAGATACCTTCCTCTTTGATCCTAGCAGTAATATTTCTTTTTCTTTTGATTTTTCTTTTCATGATTGTTTATTTTTTGCAGAATTAACAAATTGAAGGATACTTGCCCTGGTTTTATTTTTTTTGGACACCAGTGATGACACTGGCTTAGCTCCATTGCCGGCAAGTGTCCATAGTCTTGACGAAGTTGCCTCAGTAAAGCATTTTCATTCAAATAGGCCTCACCCTATTGCCAGTCAAGCGTCCATAGCCTCGACAGGGATTTCCTATTCCTTCAACTGTTAACTATTATATTTTTATAGGGAATTTCTTTTGGATGCTAAGCAAAGGCATTGCTCATTTCTAGAGTTTTCTTGTTATGATAGCCGACCATGAGGATCTACCCGAAAGCAAGGCTTCTCTACTTCTTGTTCTTCCTGACCATTGACTACTGACAACGAGGATCTACTCGAAAGCGTCTTGTATCGAGGAGTCACTACAACACAACCCAAGGCACATAAAGGTGACATCAAGGAGCATGGAAGGTGACATATCCATAAAGGGGGAGAGCATAAGTCAAATCAAGTCAACCTTAAACCATTGGGACGCATACCAAGTGTGGAGTGATATGGATGATATGGATAAAATCAGAAGTGAATTCAAAGAAAGGGGCAAGAGTCATCTTGGTTGATGGTATGTAAGTAAATTCATCCTCGTCAACCTATGATTGGTACTACTGGCTATACTCGTAAAAAACAATCAAATACATTATACAGTAGCAGTGAAATATAACATCATTCGTGAGTACATCATCATTAGTAGGGCATGGCATCGTAGCAATATCATCTCATCACCCATATCATATGAAATATCTCAACAGAAAAGAAAGGAGACCAATAAGAATCTGGGTTCCATCAACATAAGTGAAGCAAAAATAAGTAGTAGTATACCTATATAGTATGTGGCATAGTATGCACTAGAGAGATATCACAAGCGTAAAGTAGACCATTATTCTTACCCTTGGGTAAGGAAAACGATCTCAACTATGATGCTTTATTAGAGCATCATACTCAACAATTTGGTTGCCTTCCATTTAGGGTTTTTTTGGCACGATAATATGTAGTGGGATCTCCATTATCATCCATTTTGGTGAGAAAGGTTCGTGGAGCTAGAGGCTTCCAACAAGGTAGTAGTTCTCCTTCAAGTGGAAGATCTAGTGCTTAAGAGTGGATATGGCCCACTTAGGCATATACCATAACTTAGTTGTAGAAGGAAGCATTGAGATGTTGCCTTCAACATTATGGAGCTTCCTAGGTACTTGAAGAGGAATGTTGGATGGGGCATTCTTTACATAAGAAGAGATTTTTGTAGGAGATCTTGATGAGTCATCAGTAAGGTCCATATCATCACTATTTGTTTTCCCAATCATTATAGAAGGATTGCTCGAGGAAGCACTTATAAGAGGAAGATTATCACCAGGATGTTAAGAAGAGACATTCATTTAAACATGATAAGAATCATCTATTGGTGAATCGTTTATAAGAAGCAATGGAAAGGACCATGATGGATCATGAGTCAGAACTTCATCAAAGACAACTTTTTTATGTTCAAGCCATGTTCATCAATGTGACCGCCCTTTATGATGTCACTTCTAGCTACCTTTTTTTGGAGTAAAGAGATTGTTAGCGAGTCTCCTACGAGATTTGTTCAACATAATCTCCTCCAACTCTCAAGTTTATATTTCCCCCCACTCCTGTTGTCTTGTTGTTGTTAACAAAACCCTTGACAAAAAATTAAAGTTAATTTTCCCAAGTTTAGAAAAAGGGAAATTTAGAAATAAATGTTCAATTTCTTGTCGTATGAATATGATTGTTGCCCACCTTACTTTATGTGATTCCTTTATGCAAATCCCATCACAAAACTAGTTTGTTGTGTCTATGGATGTGATGTTTTTAGACACCTTTGCTCATCGTTTGCTTTCCTTTCGTTGCCTTTGTTTTCTAGTTTGTTATTCTTTGATAGGCGACCTTTATGTCTCTTTCTACTAGATTTGCCTTTGTTTTCTAGTTTGTTATTCTTTGATAGGCGACCTCTATGTCTCTTTCTACCAGATTTGTCAAACCTCGTGTCTCCAATTGCTAGATTCACTAGAGCCTACCCGCTTGTGTGTGATTTGTTGTCTTGATTAATCACTATTCTTGAGAATACAATCACTTGAGATGTTCTGCTTACGTTGAATTCCCCCATCTTCTCAAAATAATAATAGCTTATATTATTAATACTCTCCTAAGATTAAAACTCGGGAAAAAAATAAAAATACAAGCTGTCCTTTTTTCCTATATATTTCAGTTTGCTCTTGTTATATGTCTTTTCTTTTGTTATCGACTTCATTTCACTTAGGGACAAGTCTCTTGCTTTTTGCGATTTCCTAGCCCTAGACAAGTCCCTCGTTTTGCATGAGTTCCTTACTCTCGTCTTAGTGTGCCAACAATGCTTGTAATTTGACCACTGTGCCTCTTGCTTAATAATTTTGTGCAAGATAATGCCTCATATGCCTTAAAATTGAGTTTTGATACTCTTAGATGTTTCTAATACCACATAAGATTGATCACTATCATAGAGATTGTCTTGCCTATTGTCAAAACTCCCAACTTCCCAAAATAACAATATCTTATATTATTAATAAACTCTCCTAAGATTCAAACTTAGAAAAAGTAAAAATACAAACTCTCCTTTTTTCTTATATAATTGGGCTTCCTGCTATTGATTGTCTTCTCTTCCTTTGTAGACCTCATTTTGCTTAGGCACAAATCTCTTGCGTGCCATGATTCGTCACTTGTGTACCATGGTCCACAACTTTCTCCCCCATGTCGGGATTTCGTGGGAAAGATCTCCTATTTTGGATGTGTTCCTTACTCGTGTGTTGTATGCTAACAATGCTTGTAATTTGACCACTTTGCCTCTTAGTTAATCATGCCTACTAGATTATGTCGCCCATATGCCTTGAAATCGGACTTTGATACTCCTAGATGCCAATAAACATTGTCTATAAGCACCTTTGATACTCCTAGATGTCAATAAACCCCGTCTCTAATACCTATAACACACACATTGTGATACTAAGTTGGAGAGAGAGAGTTGATTATGTATTTTATCAAGGAAATAAAGATGTACATCACACGTAGTCTCTTAGAGAGAGACCACGAACCATACATCGAATTAGAATTGGATTAAGGCATAATTAATGTCTCATTATTACACATTATGTCTAAACTTGTCTAAATTGTTTTATATCTGATTTCATATTATACTTCATGTCCTAGGACATTTTTACTACCTAGTAAGGACATCTAATGCTACTAATTAATTACAATAATATGATCATTACTTTATATTAATACTCATAAGACGAGCGTCAATCTAAGGTTGACCCTCTCAAGGGTTATATGCTTGATAATCCCGTAGAAGTAAGTCATTTCATGAGTTGAAGTTGTACATTGGCTCTATTGAACCCTATCATCCAAAATAATTACTTAATATGTTGTGACATAAAGTTTAAATAAATGAAAAGGATTGGACACAAGCAATTTGTAGATATTCAATGAATTAGTGGATGGAGCACCCATTACTTGATTGCAATGACTTGGGTTTGATTAGCTTATTTTATCTCAAAGGTCTTTGGGGTACATGTTTGAGTCTTGACTCTAGTCTCACTTGTAGGGTTTTTTGCTATGAGTTCCCATATAGGTTAGAATGAAGATGAGAGGGTAAAATGCTAGAAAATCTAGCTAAGGACCTAAGGAAATTAATCATAAAGTTGCTCCTAATCAATGTTACAAATATCGTGTCGGCGAATATATTGTCGAGGGTCCAAAAAGAAATTATCAGATTTATTGGCGAAAATGTCGGCAGACATTGGCTATATATCGGCAAAGCAAATGACCAAAATGAGTGAGAAAATCCCCCCAAAAATTGCCTTTATGCTAAACCCTTGTGGAAAGCCGATGTTCCTTGTCGACTCGTGATTTTTTTTTGGAAAAATTGCGAAAAAATCGCTGTAAAATTCGGTAAAAAATCGAGGCGATATTTTCATGATTATTGCTACGCTGTTGACTTAGCGATATATCGTGATGTTGCCGATAAATCGACAATATTTGTAACAAAGCTCCTAACATGTTATTAACAATGAAAAAGTAACAATTTAACATTGAATTTAGAAAGATTTATCTTGTATGTAAAGTGGGTATGCTTACAAGTTGTTGTCATTTTTTATTCATCCGAGTGTATAAATGAATGGTCTAATGAGCTCATTCAAGAATGATAGTCTCTTCCTTCCTCGTCCATGAATGGATTTTTAGCTCATATTTTCTTTCAATTTTCTTTTCTTGTCATCATCAACCTCATGTTGATCTCTCTCTCTCTCTCTTCTTGATGGGATTTTGAGAGATTTTTGAGCTATCCAACTCAACCTTGGACATACTCGCTTAGTCGTCTACATCATCGTGCCTTGGATTCGATTATTTACATGTTTTAGGGGGATGTTGTACTGCTTGTATCTTTCTTTCTTTATTTTATTTTATCATAGATTTAGTTTCGACACTTTCTAGGAGTTGCGTTTGCACTCCCGCATTGTACTTATACTGATTGCATCATTTTAGTCACATTGACCTACTTTTGTGGTCATTCATTGTACATTAATAAAATTATCTTATCACATCTTATGTTTGGTCTTACTGGAGAAGGGAGTCTTGTTGATTTGTTTAAGAATTGATGCTTAGAAGTTGGTTAGGGTTTTGTTAAAGATCTAAGGTAGTTCTTGGGGATAGGTTAGTGATGTTGAGAGGAAAGAGTCAACGAGATTATTCATGCATCATCGATCTGAATTGGAAAATAAGAAAGTTATTCTATGGACATCAGTGTTATTAGAACTGGTTTTGTTCTGGGAAAATCGACCAGTCTGACTGGTTGAGGCATCCAACTAGTCCGAACTGCCATCCTGAACCGGAAATGGTCTGTTTCGTATCGGTCGGTTTGTTACATAACCGACCTTTTTTCACTGGATTGGTCGGTTTTGTACCGAACCCGACGATTTCGTATTGCATTGTATAATCATGTCTTTGGGCCATAAAAGATCAATTTAAAAAAAGGCCTACACTAATAGCAAAAAACCTAACCTTAGTAATCATCAGTAACATTAAATGGTAACATAAAATTCTTAAAGTAAAAGTGGCATTCTCCTCATCTTTCATTTCTATCCTTTTATTGAATTTTTTAATATTACCATTAATTTTTTGAGGATGTTTAAGAGTGGTTTCAACCTCATTGGACTTCATATGCAAAACGTAGAATTTTTGATCGCATTCAAAATTCAGTAGAGTTAATAGTATTCAGGGTTTCAGGATTGCAATGTTTCCACTGGCTTCTATCATGTATGAGGGTAGGGGATTGCATTTTATCAAGCGCATAAACTCTTCTATGTACTCCCATGTTGGTGGTGCTGATTGTTTAGCTCCTTTGTCATGACCTTAGTAAAATGTACCATTCACTCGAGCAAAAGTACTTATTGGGCATGTGAAATTTTTTCTACTTTTTAATGCTTGGATTAGGAGGTTTCATTAAAATTGTAAGGTGTATACTATGCACAATTAGAGTCTAGACTAGTAGTACGATATGATCAGATTGTAGACACTAGACTATAGTTATCGATCATTTTTGGAATCTAGGGGCCATTTAGAGCCTCTTTGTTGATGTACTTTTTTTTGGTTCAGTTTTTTTCCGGTTTCGGTCCAGTTCAGATTTTTGGGCCCTGTCAGTTTGATGACTGGTTCGGTCTTGATAACATTGATGGACAATGCTAGTTATCTATCAAGGAATTGATGAATTTTAGTAGTTGATGAGAAGTTAAAAATGGTGAGATTCATTCCTTGATATATGACATTTGAAGGAATGGATATTGCAAAAGTCACGACTTTTTAAAATATTTGCTAGGGGTGGACCTCTCAAGTCCATTGTTAATGGCAGAGACACTAAGTTCATAGTCATTTGTAGAAATATTTTTTTTGAGCTTAAGTGACACATATGAACTTAAGTAGTGGATAGCATTGCTAAAGTAAACAACTTGGTAGAGGAAACTTTCATTTTGTGGAGCTTGGATAAATATCATGCATTCTATTCTAAGAATGTTTTCTTTGCAAAGTATGAATATGACCTACGTATATGATGCAAGAGAAAATATTTAGCTCCAACATAATGTTAAAATGTAGAAATAATTAGCATCATCATTCATATGGCGACTTTAGTGGTTAAGTCATGCTAATGATAATGTTATAACATTTAGTCACTTGTAATATTTGTTAGCTTTTGGTTACTCCTAAAGTGTTTTCACCTAGCTAGGGGTGCACTTCATATGATGAGGAGTGCTTGTGGTTCTTGAGTCCCTTTGTTGTATTTTGATTGACTTACATTAGAGAGCTTAATGGGTTTATGATTACCTTGAGATCAATGCTAGGAAGCACACTTTTGATGTGGTGGTTGGCTTACATGTGGTAATTTGACATCTTTTACAAGGAGGCGCTTGTTGAGGAGCATGGGTGCTCGGGACATCTGGAGGCACCACCTTGGAGGAGGGCGTTATGCACTGAGAGGTTGAGGTTGGGTACAAAGCCCTAGGAGCATTGAAGCCACCTTGGACATATGTTGAGGAGGAGCATCAAAGCCACCTTGTGCATATGTTGAGGAGGAATTATTAAGTTGAGGAGTCATTGTTGGAGGACACACCATCTTTCATAGAGGAGCATATCACACGTGGACACCTAGACTTGGAGGGTGCACCACCTTAGATGTTGTGCAAACCCTATTGTGCCATGTGGCATTTATGTTTAGTGGTTAAGTCATGTTAATGATATTTTAATAAATGTAATAACATATAGACACTTGTAATATTTGTTAGCTTTTGGTTGCTCCAAAAGTGTTTTTACCTAGCTAGGGAAGCGCACTTCATATGATGAGCTCTTGTCGTCCTTTAGTCCCTTTGTTGTATTTTGATTGACTTACATTTGGAGAGTTTAATGGTTGTATGGTTATCTTCATCAATGTTAGGGAGGCACAATTTTGATGTGGTGGTTTGACATCTTTTACAAGGGTGCACTTATTGAGGAGCATGGGCTCTTGGGATGTGTGACATCACCACCTTGGAGGAGGGTTTTATGCACTTAGAGGTTGGGCCCAAATCCCTAGGAGCATTGAAACCACCTTGGACATATGTTGAGGAGGAGCATTGAAGCCACCTTGTGCATATGTTGAAGAGGAACACTACAATCGAGGAGTCATTGTTGGATGACACACCATCTTTCCTAGAGGAGTGCTTGACATGTGGACACCTAGACTTGGGGGTCACACCTCCTTGGAGGTTGTGCAGACCCTATTGTGCCATCTGTCATTCATGTTTAGTGTAGCGGTTCACTTAACACATTGCTGTTGACTTAGCCTAGGCTTTACTTGTGGACTTGATCCATGCATTAGTGTTGGCCTCCTTCACCTAATCATATTTAAAGGGAAGAGAGTGTCTTTGTTACCATTAAAAATTTGTTTTAGAGGTGTTGCGATCCTAGCTATTGGATGATCTTGGAAGAACAATTATTTACTCTTGTGATGACAATAGTGCTTGTGAGAGGCTTGCAGTAGGGTTCCTTGGTTTCTGTGATGCAAGTGAAGGGTGAAGCTTGTGAGATGCAACTGTGGATATAAGGGTTGGACAATTGGTGTGTTGCTGGCTTGTTGAGCTCTTGGAGAGGCTAGTGTAGTTTGGTTGGATGCCTTGCTAGGTCCTGTTGTTGCTGGTTAGGGTTCTTAGTAGTTGTGGATGATGCCCTAGCTAGAGTTCTATAACTTTGGAGAAGTCCTTGCTTGTGATAAAGTGGAAGGGTTTGATGTACCAACTTTGGCAATGCTGAGGTATTGTACTTTAACTTCATACTGTGATAATAAGTAGAAGTAACTTTGCTGGCCTAAGTTCTCTTATTGCAGATCTAGTTTTGATGTTTTATGACCAAGTTTCATGCTTTTTTTGATACTTTGCTTTATTGGGACAACAAGGCTGAAATGTTGAGTGATTTGGCATGCCTTCGATGGAACTTTAGATCTGAAATGTGCTGCTATAATCCTGCTGTTAATGAATGTAATTTTTAGATCTGCATATTCAATTAGATCATGTCCAGAGGGCCATTGCATTTACTATTGATCAAGTGTTGAAGTATTTCAATTTTCATAGTGTTTATCGACATGAATTTGTCTAGATTAGAGGTGGACATGTTTAAGATATTTGTAGGTGTATTCCAGAATATTTTAGTTCAGCTCTGTGATCAGTTATCACATAAACTCACACCCTTCAAGATAAATGTTGATGTTTGTAGCTCGGATAGGAACTCTTCCACACATGTTTAGTTGTCTAAGTCAAATCTATTTTGTAATTCACTTTATTAATAAAGTCAAAGTCTTATATTTAGCTGTTGAATCTAATAAAGTATATTTTTAATACAATAGTGATTTAGAGTCTAGACTAATCTCAATCGTACGTCTCATTGAGAGATTAAGGTTTTGATAGATTAGGGTTTCAACTAAAGTATAAAGGCAAGTGAAGGAAGAGGGTTAGGACACATTCATTATCAGTTTGGTTGGGGCAGATTTAAAGCACTAGAGAGGAGCTGCTTCAACCGACCAAATATAGGACAACGTGCAGGTCCATACAGGGTTTACCATTGTACAGATCCGTATTGTTGTATGAACAGATCTATACATCGGTATGAAACAGGTTCGTATTGCCATATGGATTCTGGAAGGCTCACACAACAAGCAATGACCAGGGGGTTGTCTTAATCTCATGTTTATGATTTGCCAATCATGATGACTTGGTGTCTTCCATTGGTGAGCCTTCCAATTTTGTAGAATAGGTGTGGAGTGATGCCATGTTGGAGGAGAGTGATGTTTGGGAGACAATTTGAAAACCTTTGGTGAGATAGACGATTGATTCCAACATTGCAATTGACTTGGATTTGTAGGTTGCAGGAAAAAATTGAAGTCCAAAGGGAGAACACTAGTGTTGGAGAAAACACTTTCCTCGCAAAGAGGGAAAGTTAGCTTTTGGTTGCTTTGAAAGTGTTTTCACTTAGTTAGGGGACTGCTTCATATGATGTGGAGGGCTTGCAATCTGCTAGCCCCTTGGTTGTATTTTTGTTTGCTTACATTTGCAGCGCTTAGTGGGTGTATGCTTATCTTGGGAGAGTGCTAGAGAAGTGCACTTCTTGATGTGATAATTGCCACATGTGGTGGTTTTCCATCTTCTACAAGGGCATACTTGTTGAGGAGGATGGGTGCCTGGGACATGTGGAGTGATCACCTTAGAGGAGGGCATTATGCTCTTAGAGTATGGGCACAAAGCTCTAGAAGCATTGGAGCCACTTTGCACATATGTTGAGGAGGAACGCTTGAGTTGAGGAGCCATTATTGGAGTACACATCATCTTACTAAGAGGCCATCATCTTGGGATAGTGCTAGAGAAGTGCACTTCTTGATGTGATAATTGCCACATGTGGTGGTTTTCCATCTTCTACAAGGGCAGACTTGTTGAGGAGGATGGGTGCCTGGGACATGTGGAGTGATCACCTTAGAGGAGGGCATTATGCTCTTAGAGTATGGGCAAAAAGCCTTAGTAGCATTGGAGCCACTTTGCACATATGTTGAGGAGGAACGCTTGAGTTGAGGAGCCATTATTGTTGTACACATCATCTTACTAAGAGGAGTTCTTGGCATGTGGACACCTAGACTTGGAGGGTGCACCACCTTGGGGGTTGTACAGACCCTATTGTGCCATGTAGCATTCATGCTTAGTGTCACACTCCACTTGGAGCTTTGTTGTTGACTTAGACTAGGTTTTACTTGTGGATTTGATGGGTATATTATTGTTGTCCCCCAGGGGGACTCCCCCTTCATTTAATCATATATAAATAGAGGAGAGTGTCTTTGTTACAACTCATATTGTGTCTTAGAGATGTAATGGTGCTATTAGAGGATCTTGGAAGAAAAAATATTTACTCTTATAATGAAGATAGTGTTTGTGAGAGGCATGCGCTAGGAGGGTTCGTTGGCTTGTGTTATGCAAGTGAAAAGTAAAGCGTGTGCGTTGCAAGTGTGGATCTAAGGGTTGGACCATTGGTGTGATGCTATCTTGTTGTTGAGCTCTTGGAGAGGCTAGTATAGCTTGGTTTGATGCCTTGCAAGGCCTTGTTGTTGCTAGTTAGGGTTTGTAGCAATTGTGGATGCCCTAGTGAGGGTTTCAGAAGCTTTGTAGAATTCCTTGCTTGGGATAAAGTGGTAGGACTTGATATACCAGTTGTGGCGAAACTTAGGTGTTGTACTATCTTCATATTGTGATAACGATGAGTTGTACCATAGCTGTCGTAAATTCTCTTATAACAGATCTAATTTTCAGATTCGGATTTGGTGTGTTTTAACCAAGTTTCATGGCTGTTTTGGTATGCTGATTTATTGGGATAGGAATGCTAAAATGAGGGTGATTTGGAATGCCTTAGATGAAACTTCAGATCTGTCTGCTGTTAATGAAAGTAATTTTCAGGTCTACTTATTTGATTAGATTGCATCCTAAAGGATATTGTTTTTGATCAAGTGTTGAAGTATTTTGCAGTGTTTATCTACTTGAACTTGCGTAGACTATTGGTAGACGGATTTGAGATATTGCAGGTGTAATTTTGAATATTTCAGTTCAGCCCTAACGCTGAAAGTACTGCATGATAAGTTCATGGCCTCATTGAAGTGAGGTGAAGTTTCTGTATTGGGTAAAGTGCAGATTTCTTGGAGAAGATTGCCTTGTTCATGAATTTCTAGAGTATACTATTAAATGATGAGGTTAGATATAGGCAGTCAAGTAACCACAACTTTCTGAGGGTTCTCTAAAACTATAACATGATATGATGTGCTTGATATAATATAGTATGCCTGTTGTGTATTATTGTTGCCACATCATCCATAAAACATAATGTGCCATATTTTCTCCTTTATCGCGTATTTTACATGTATGTGTGTGCATTTTGATGGTTAACAACGTATTAGAGTAGTGGTCATGAACCAATGATAGAGTCAACCTTGTGAAGAAATATATGGTTTATGTGGCAATGCACTCTAAAATTCCGCTCACAAGGAGGCAAGCTTAATTTTTATAAGGAAAAATACTTTGCTCAATATGCTTGAAGAAGGATTTGCATAAGATGATACTTTGTTTTTTGTAATTTAGAGTATATCCTTCTATTGCCTTGAAAAAGTGATTACAGACATCATCCTATGCTGAGCCCTCCCAACAGAGGGAAAACATGCTCGAAGAGTTTCACTAAGCCCTCCCAACAGAGGGAAAACAGGCTCAGAGATAAGGAAAACACAGAAACTCTGCCTCTGAAAGAGACTAGGCTAAACCATTTACAGATTGAGTTCTTTAACACGATCCTATTACTGTTTTTCATTCAACAAGGTAACAAAAAACTATTTACAAAGAGAATAGCAAAAACTACCCTATTTTAGGCTTCACCTTTGAGCTGGAGGGGGCATGCTCAGTGCTGCTGGTCAGCTTGATTCCCAGGTGCTTGGTTATTTGCTGCAGGTTAGTTGTGATCTCGTCGAGCTGCAACAGAATCTCTCGATGAGCTTCTCCTCGCTCAATAAGCGCATTTCCCATGAGGTACTTCTGCAGCCACGCAAAGTCCAGCGTCTTCAAGTGCTGGGAGACCCCTCCTCGAGAGTAACCAGGATCCGTGGGTAAAGCCTCAAAGTCTGTTCGGACTTCCTCGTCGGAGATGCAACCCCAAGTGATTTTGGCGTCATCTTCCACATCTGCAATTTTCGTCTTGATGTTTTCTAGGGTCTGCTGTTTATAAAGGCGAGCTGTGTGCACGATGCTCCGCATGGCACGAGAAGGAGGGCAGGTTGAACGGAGGAAGGGCTTGCAGTAATAGTGTTCCTCTTGCAATAAGTTCTCTTCTGCGGAGGCATACTGCCAAAGGGTTTCAGAGAATGGGCAGAGTCCGACCAAAGGAGGAGCAAAGGATGAAACAGGTCAAGAGCACAGAGAGCAAAGGCGAGGCTAATCTTGCGGGGAGAGGACCACGACTCACCAGGTTCAAGTCAAAAGCCACTGCAGGTGGGTTTAAATCCCTCGAGAGAAAGCCAAAACACCCAGAGGGCAGAGTTTCCCTTTAGAGAGCAGACTATAAACCTGTACCCACAGAGAGAAGAACCCTTAACCTGCAGACCAGGATGGTCACGAAGAAACTGAAAGCCAATTCTTAATGGGAGGTGAACCAGAGGGCCTCCCCCAGAATGAATTTTTTTTACGACATACCCTTGCTCCAAGAAATCCAACCTGAGAAAGTTGCGAGGGAGCTGCTTTCTTTTATAGGCTGTGTCGTCATTCTACCACCTTGCGTAATGAGGATCCAAATGCTCATCAGACCATCATGTGTTGGGGTTTTCATCATTACAGGAGGTGACAAGTGAAGTTCCCATGCTCTGTAGATCATGCTCGATCTTGATCTCTACTCTACACTCTGGCGCATGGGAGAAAGTATGCGGGCTTATGTCAAAAAAGTGATCACTCGCGAGAGGAGCCCGCTCCCTATGTATCGGCCTTGCAGGGGGTGTTGAGATGGAGGCATGAGCGCCTTGAGGGCTGGCCACGTGCCCCTCATGCATCCCTCCAATTGCCGACTTATGCACCCGCAGTGGGGGAGTGAAGTCCTGCTTCATTATTGTAATGGGCCGATCCTTAATCGACTGAAACTGAAGGAGCATCCATTCATGATCCAATGTTTCATTGGAACTGTCAACTCCATAATTGGCCAAGTGATATGCCATCTTATTGCCTGTTTGCCTGATGTGATTCGGTTGTAAGACCTGGAAGTGATTAAGCAGGCCTCTGAGTTTTTCTTTCAACCATTCTAATCTCCAGTGTTTGGAAATCTTGTTTAGAGGGGTACAATTAGAGAGTCTTTGCACTGTATTAATGATGATTTGTGAGTCTCCTTTAATGACCAAAGCCAACCGGTTTTGTCTTTGGGCTATGGTGAGCCTTGTGATCAGCGCAAGCAATTCTGCTACATTGTTAATGTAGGTGCCAATGAACTCCGAAAAAACATGAATAATTTCTCCTTCATCGTTTTAGAAAACTCCTCTCGTTCCCGTGGGACTAGGATTCCCATTAGAAACCCCATCGAAATTTAATTTAAGGAAAGGGGATGGTGGGGATGACCAGACAGAGGGTATGACCACTCTAGGAAGAGGAGGCTTAGAAACAGGGTTACAATAGGAAAAATGAAAATCCCAGGCTTTTAAAATAATGAGGTTTAGAGGGGGGCAGACTAAGTCGGAGGTCGACCAAAGAGAGAGCGGCATTGTTTCTAGAAGATTGGCTTTAATTGCTTGGCAAATATTTTGGAGTGGGAGGAATTCATTTTTGAAGATTCTTTTGTTGTGCTCCTTCCAGAGGTTCTAGAGAGCAAGGCTCGGAAAGAGTACCCACAACCTGTTAAGAATTACAATAGGAAAAATGAAAATCCCAGGCTTTTAAAATAATGAGGTTTGGAGGGGGGCAGACTAAGTCAGAGGTCGACCAAAGAGAGAGCGACACTGTTTCTAGAAGATTGGCTTTAATTGCTTGGCAAATATTTTGGAGTGGGAGGAATTCATTTTTGAAGATTCTTCTGTTGCGCTCCTTCTAGAGGTTCTAGAGAGCAAGGCTCGGAAAGAGTACCCACAACCTGTTAAGAATTGGAGTGGTGAAAGGGTGAGGGTTCCAATTGTGGATGGTAGCCCTTGTGTTGGTTCTATCTCGGTCCGATCTTCTGAAGAGACTGGCCCCCCAGTCCTAGATCTTGGAAACAAAATGACATTGATTTAAGAGATGCTCTAGAGTTTCCTCCTCTTGATCACATAGAACACATCTAGAAGGGCCATGAAAGCCTCTCTTGCGACGCTAGTCCCAAGTAAATTTTTTACCATGTCTTATCAACCACATAAAAGTTTTGACTTTCGGCCAAAGATGGGAGTCCCAGATAGTCGCCCATATTGTATCCTTTGGAGTGTCACCCTGAGGCTGCCCCAAATGTAGGCTTCTTTGATAGAGAAGTATCCTTTAGGTTGGTGTCCCCATCGAAGCTTGTCTGGGGCCGTATTAACAAGAATTTTTCTGGAGCTTAAGGAATTCCAGAAGTCCTGATTCTCCTGGTGGGCACCATGTCCCATCCATTCCCCCTATGGAAGCCAATAATGCCATATTCTTTGATGAGGAGGCGGGGTCCAATAATGTGCTACTTTGATTTTCCCAGTTTGTTGCATGTGAATTTGCATCTCTTGAATGTCATCTCTTGCTTGTAAAGGAGGGAGTTGCTGCCAAGAGTCCTCCCAAAAGAGGGCAGTATTTCCATTCCGTATCTCCCAGAACCTGTGCTTACGAATGAATTTTTGTTGTGCCTAGGCAGAGTTCCAGATGGTCGATCTACCCTGTAGATCTTCCATCCTGATGAGATCATCATGATGCACATCCTTAGCATATTTGTCTCTCCATATGTTGTTCCAGGGAAGGTTTGGTTTTGTGAGGCATCTCCACCACAGCTTCACACAAAGGATCTTATTGAGGATGAGAGGGTCCCTGAGTCCCAGACCTCCTTTGCTTTTGTCTTTGCAAAGCATTTTCCATACCACAAGAGGCCATTTCCTATGTTGTAAAGCTCTCCCCCATAGGAAATTTCTTTGAAGATTGCGAATGGATTTTAATACAAGCCGAGGAGCCGCCATAACAGAGAACAAGTACAAGGGCATGGCTTGTAGGACAAATTTTAAGAGGATGAGATGACTAGGAAAATTGAGAGCTCGAAAAGTCCAGGAGGAGAGCTTAATTTCCAGCTCATCTAAAAGGTCTTTCCAAGAGGAGTTCTCGAGGGCCAACTCAATGAGGGGGGTGCCGAGAAATTTGGAGGGGAGGGAGGACTTTTGGAGCCCAGGATCATGGTGATGCGAAGCTGGGTAAGAATAGGAGTGTTGAAGAAAAATATTTGCGACTTAAAGTTGTTGATAGACATCCTTGAGGCATCCTCGAAAGTATTTAGAATGAGCTTGAGGGATTTGGCTTGAGGATTACCCCATTAACATGGTGTCATCTACGAACAGAAGATGAGAATGAGTTGTTCCAATGGAGGTGAGGTTAAGCCCTTGAATCCGGTGTTCCTGCACATGACCTTTAATGAATCTCCCCAGACCTTCAGCCATAATGATGAAAAGCTAAGGAGATAAAGGGTCCCCTTGCCTGATGCCTTCTAAGCTGGAAAAAGTGGTTGAGGGGGATCCATTAATCAAAATGGAAAAGAAGGTTGAAGAGACTAAATCTAATACCCAATTCACTCTGGCATGCTCATCAAGCTGGATATGTCCTTTATTCCTGCACATGACCTTTAATGAATCTCCCCAGACCTTCAGCCATAATGATGAAAAGCTAAGGAGATAAAGGGTCCCCTTGCCTGATGCCTTCTAAGCTGGAAAAAGTGGTCGAGGGGGATCCATTAATCAAAATGGAAAAGAAGGTTGAAGAGACTAAATCTAATACCCAATTCACCCAAGATGGTGAGAATCCAAAGGCTAAAAGCATCTCTCTAAGGAATTGCCAACTTATTTTATCAAAGGATTTGGACATATCCAGCTTGATGAGCATGCCAGAGTGCTTAGAGTTTTTGAGATAATGGATTGCTTCATCGGCAATGATAATGCCATCTAGGATTTGCCTCCCTTCCACATAACTAGTTTGGTCCAGGGAGATGATAAGAGTGAGAAGGGGCTTCAGACAGTTTGCAATGATTTTGGTAATGATTTTGTAGATACATAGCGCAATAGGCCTAAAATTTGAGGGATCAGAAGGCTTATCTGTTTTTGGGATAAGGGTGAGGAAAGTGACATTCAAGGCAGGAAGGATGAGGCTCGATTTTTTGGAAGATTCCACCACCTGCCAAACATCCTGTTTAATGATGTTCCAACAAGCTTGGAAGAAGTCCGTTGTGAAGCCATTCGGTCCTGGGGCTTTCCCCAGGTTCATTTCCATCACTGCAATTTCCACTTCTTATAGCGTGCTTTCTTGAGAAAGGCTGAGGTTCAGATTGTCTGAGATGATGTGAGGGATGTGCTGCAGGACTTATTGGATGGGAGGAGATCTGTCCCTTATTGGTTATGTGAGGAGGTCTTTATAAAAGTCGACCAACTCTTGTTCAATTTCCCTGTGAGTTTGTAACACGATTCCTTGACCTGAGTTGAGCCTAGTTACCCTATTCTGTTGCCCTCTTTGAAGCATGGAGTGATGGAAGAATTTGGTATTCCTTCCTCCTTCCTTAAGCCATTGAATTTGGGATTTGTGCCTCCATAGATCTTCCTCCTGTTGATGCCTGATGTTTAGCTGCTCTTGTGTGTCCTTCTCTTGGGTTTTTAGCTCGTCTATGTACCTAGATTGAATGGTTTGCAGCTGGGTAGCATTTAGTTGATTTTCCAACTTGTGTTTCTCCTCAAAGATGTTGCCAAACTCCATTTTGTTCCAGTGTTTGAGGTTAAATTTTAGTTGCTTCAGTCTTTGTTGAAAGCTGTACATGACGGAGCCTTCAATGTGGGCTGAGGCAAGCCACCATTCTTGAATCTTTGACATGAAGTTTGGGTGAGAGAGCCAGAATTTTTCGAACCGAAAAGGCCTTATACAGTGGGCACCTTCCAGTTCCATTAGAAGGCATACATGCCAATGGTCTGACCCTGCCATGGGGAGAATGGTAGTAGAAAGGTTGATTTGGTTTTGAAGAAGCGTATCTGAAATGAGAAATCTATCCAACCGACAAACCACCTGCCTGTCAACCCCCTTGTGGTTACTCCAAGTATAGATGCCATTTGTGGTTTGAATATCTGCTTGTTTAAATCTGTGATGAGAGTTTGTAGAGATGCACTATCTATGTCTAGCATTCGAATTCCTCCTTTTTTCTCCATCAAAGTGGTGATCATGTTGAAATCCCCTCCAATGATCCAATTTTGGGAGGGCTTTCGGGCTTGTAGCCAGGCTAGGTTATTGAGAAGAGAGAGCTTTTGCTCTATTTGTTGGGGTCCGTAAACATTGGTGACCACTCCTGCCTGGGTGGTGCCATTGATATTAAACCATCCAGATAAGGTGTTTTCAGAAGAGAAGAATCCTTCCATGTGCAGAAGGTTGGGGTCCCATATAATTGGTAATCCCCCTGCGCTACCTCTAGCATCCAGAGCTATGACTTGAGCATTCTTCCAACATTGATTAATGAAAACCTGGAGCTTTTGCTCTGAACATTTGGTTTATTGTAGCATGATAACAACAAGCTTTTCAGTGAGAATCCTATTTTTAAGCATTCTTCTTTTGGAGTCACTACTGATTCCTCTAATGTTCCATGAAATGAATTTTAATTCCATTTAGACAGTGGGATGAAAGTGAGAGTCTATTCGGGCACTCTGCCCCGAGTCTATTAAATAGGCTCCCAATTCTTTGATTGATTGTCTGTTGCATTTTCTTCCTTTTTTAGGAATGTTGCCTTGGACTTTTAGCATATCTTTGCGCTTTTGAGCTTTTAACCCTAGTTGATTCTGTCCTGAGTTTTGCTCAGAGGTTTCAGTTTGCTTGGGGAGATTTTTATCCTTACTTATAGAGCGATACAGATCTGCCAAGAGATCCAGTTGATGAGTTGGGAGGTTGTTGGTGTCTCCACTGCGAATAGCCGCCTAAAGGGCTGAAACATCCAATTCTCTTAACTCCATATCATCTCCTTCTTGCAAGTCCCCTTCATCGTTCATTAATTGGTCTTCTGCAGAGGGAAAAGACAGCTTCTTAGAAGAGGGAGAGGGGTGATAAAGAGGAGGCACGAGGTCCTGCAAGAAGGCTTTCTCGGAGTTAGGGCAGGGAGGAGAGACTTTTGCAAGCTCTGCTTTAGGGATGATAATGTCCAAATTCTCTGGTCGGTCACGTTGAGATAAAATGGAGAAGCTGTTATGAATGGTCGAGTTAGGGAGAGGGTTAGAGGCGGGAGCTTTCTTATTTTGTTTGTGCCGTCTTGGGGATTTGGTGAACCCTTCCTCGTTCACTTTGGATGACCGACTCGAGGGATTAGGTTTGGCGTTGATAGGGTAGTCCCGAAAAAGATGACCAAGTTCATGGAACTTGCGGCAGCGAAATGGAATGTGCTCGTAATCAATGGGTTGAATCCGTTCTGTGTCTTTGTGGCTCAGACAAATAGCTTTAGGTAGGGCCATAGATATGTCGAGGTAGAGGTAGATGCGAGCATAAGAAGTATAGTGCCCGACTAGGGTTGCATTTGATATTTGCATGAAGGTGCCAAGGGTATTACCAATGCCAGTAAGCGTCTCAATATTCCAGAATTCCTGAGGTAACGAATAAAGTCGCACCCAGATTGGCACAACTTTGAAGTCTTCTTTTTCAGGGGAGAACTGCTCCTTCAATTGCACATGTATAACCTTGTTGAATGGAAAAAATAAGGTCCTCCTTGAACGATTCTGTGCTTGTCTTCTAGGTTGTGGAATATGACAGTAAAGAAGCCTTTTGAACCAAGTTTTAATTGACATTGCCCTCTTGGTTTCCAGGTGTTGGTGAGCCTCCCACCAAGGCTTTTTTTGAGGGCCATAAACCAATGAATTTGCAAATGATAGCATGGTCGTGCATAAACTGAATTTGTTAACTTACCGAGGTTGAAGTTACCTCATACTGTGAGATTTGGAGGGATTTAGGCTTACATTTCGAGTTGTCTCTGGCGGCCTCCTTATGCCTTGTCTCATCTAGATTGATTGCTTCCGAAATACCTTGTTTATCCAAAGGAGCTTACATTGAACTTGCTCCTCCCTTTCCTTTTGCGGCTTTAAAGAATGCTTCTTGAGTCGTTGACCCAAGCAACAGAAGGGGCTTTCCCGCGGGAGCCCTGCGGGCTAGAACGTTGGTGAAGGACGGGTTCCTCTATCCTCCACTGCTGGTCGCCATGGCCGCCAGGCCAAGAAACCCTAACTAAAACTTGAAACCTTTATCATCCTTTGCATCATTTTTTTCGTCCTCATAAGATGATATTCAATGCTTGCATAGAGACAACATTCATAGGGGCTACGTCTTGGCAACGTTAACAAATGAGGGCACAAAGTGTCACATAGTGTTTATATCGACATGTACCAAGAGATTTTGGGTGTATTTCATGCAATAATAACAAAATATTTATTATAAAGTGCAAAATTAAGATAAGAAATATTTATTGTTATTGAGTGCAAGACATACATGTCATGTGGAACCTAGATGCAAATGACAAACAAAAAAGAACATAAAGACATGATGTGGGGAGAAACATCATAACGAAAAATCTCCTAGAAACAACATGGTTCCATGTCTTTGCGCAAACTTTAAATGTTACAATGACTTTATCCTAGTAAAAATTGCCTAGCAATGCCACTATCAATATACCCAAAGCAAAGATAAATTTGAGAAATGCAATGGCATGGGTAGAGGTTGAGACGATTTTAAACATGGCTTTGACACACATGGAAAAATACAATTGAGAAGAGGTTAAATTTTGGAGCTTTGTAATTTGTGCAAAGAGTGTGAATTCAAACAACTAGGGCACAATGGTTTGAACGATAGATAGACATTAGATAGAGGGGGAAATATTTGTGAGAAAAAACATGAAGGGCACATGCAAATAGTGATGGCCCTTAAGGTTTTTAATGTTGACCCTTCAAATTTAAGCATAGGTGTTTAGAATACAAGATGTTGGAAAAGCGTAAATGTGTTGTGTAATGTTGCATGAGAAGTAAAGAAGAAAGGAGACAACAATAATTGTGCTTTTTGAGTTTGACAAAATTTTGGTCACACATGCTTGTGATTTGGTAAGAGGTCTAGTTGTTTTTGATGTTGATTCAATGTTGAAAGATTCCACTGTCTGTAATTGGCCTTTCCATTTCTTGGCACTGAAAATTATGATATGAAGAAAGGCAAAACTAGACAAAGAATCTGTATATCCCTGAAGGTAGACAATGGAATTTTGGCCTTTCCATTATTTAGCACTGAAAATTGTGATATGTAAAAGGCAAAACTAGACAAAGAATCTGTATACCCCTGAAGGTAGAGTATGGAATAAACAAAGTGCATGTGCCTTGAGAGCAAGATATGATTTGTTAAGGTAGAAGTCACTAGCTTTAAGGCATGCAGAGCTAGCGAAATTGGCAAAGCATTGAAGTATATAAAGTAAAGACATGTCATGCATTTGTGCTCTTCTAGAGAAGCACTAAATGTTGTGGCTGGTTACCAAGAGGTCTTGGTGGATGGAGTTAACCCATACGGAATGTTTAGACGAAGTTTTAGATGAATGCTCAAGGGTCTTCCTGGCTTGGTTGTTTTGTAGCTTAAAAAGGTAGCCTCTTTGGATGGCCTCATAGAAGGAGGAATGCTCTAGGTGATGTTGAAATGATCATTGCATAAGTGAATCATAGCCTTGATTCTAAGTTGCTTATTCTACTTTCAATTATGAGAGTGATGGAAAACTAATAGGGTGAACACCAATGGTGTTGTTATAACATGTGATCAATATCATATTAAGTGATAAGTTTACTTTTAGTTAAACCACCATAACTTTTTAAGGGTGCTATAAAAATGCAATGTAAGTTGATGTACGTGAGAGTGGTATGCTTGTCATGTATTATTGCTGCAAAGCCAATATGGAAAAATGATGTTGCATATTCTCTATTGTTGTGTGTTATGCATGTATATGCATGCTCTCCAAAATTAATAGTACTACTTTGGATTTGGACTTGGAAGATTAGAAGAAAATCACAATTCTCCTTAGAAATACATCCAATAGATACAAGAAGAATAGAAAGAGAGAAAGAGGAATGCCGAAATAACTCAGGTTTAATCAAAGTTTTATTCTAACCAGCATTGATAGTTATAAAGTTAGAAATTTTGAAGTTGGGGAATAGTTTGGCTTCATTGATAATTACCATCAATGAAGCCAAACTATTCCTTGTGGGAGAATGCACTAAGCTGTTAAGAAGGTATGGTGCACATTTTCCAGAGGTTGGAAAGATGCACAAATCAATTTCCATGTTCTATTTTCCGACCGATAGACAATGCCCATTATATATCATCTCCGAAAAGATTATATATATATATATATATATATATATAATACACCTTCTTAACAGCTTAGTGTGTTTTCCCAATATATATATACACCTTCTTAACAGCTTAGTGCGTTCTCCCAATATATATATATATATATATATATATACACCTTCTTAACAGCTGAGTGCGTTCTCCCAATATATATATATATATTGGGAGAACGCACTCAGCTGTTAAGAAGGTGTATATATATGGGTGCCCAATTTTGACAATGTAGGTGTAAGGTTTTAAATTTGGTACTGTGTTTTTGTAAGAAAGCTAAGAACAAGTTTAAGCTAAGACATGTTTTTTGCTTATATCTATCTTGAGATAGAAGATCTATCCTTATCTACAATAACTAAATTTAAAACAAATTTCATATATGAATACGTGTTGTAATGCAACGGACGAGAATTTGTGTGCAAGTTTCTTCCTTCTCTTGTGTTCAGTTTCATGCATGTGTGATTTGAAAATCAACATGGTATTGTAGTAGTAAGTGGCTGTGAGCCCGTGAAGAGTTGAAATTTCAAGGGTTGTGCAGACCAAAGATGGAGATCAGCAATCCCAAGGAAAACATTGAATGCAGGTGGCTTGTTATTGTGACTTGTTCAACGTAGAGTGTTGTAATAATAAACAAGCACTATACGATAAACAAGGTAGATACAGATTTCAAGGCAATATAATTATTTAAAGGGTGGTCACCCAAAGTGTTTTATTAACCAGAGATTCGGAAAATGAAGTGTACATCCCAACAACATCAAGGCTTCTTGCAAAAGGAAAAGTGCATTTAGTGTGTATGTAAAAAAGGCACTATATGCACTGAAATACACTCCTAGAGCTTGGTATCCAAAGATAAATGAGCACTTCAAATCAAATTGATTTAAAATAAGTTCATCAAATCCAAATCTGTATATAAAAGCCAAATGTGAAAGTCTTATTGTGCTTCTTGTTTTGTAAGTTATGCTCTCATCATTATAAGCAACAACACAAAGATGATCGACCACCTAAAAGTTGAGCTGCATAAATACTTTGAAATGAGATATATAGGCCCACTTCCTTTTGATTTAGAAGTGGAAGTATTGTGTATGGATGGCATCGTTTTTATATGTCATGTTTAATAGGGTTGATTATCATTTAGTGACAACATAGTTACCGTATACAAATTCAAATTGTGATTCAAATTCTGTTCTATACAAAAAAACTTTGAACATAAAAAATTGAGTATGGAAAAATGATGAGATTATGCATACTAAAAATATGAAAAAACGTGCAAAAGACTTCAAACTTTTAAATTTTAGAAAATTAAAAGCTTTGAAATCTAGATAGTTAAGTTAAATAGCACCCAGTTTTCGTTGAAACTTGAAAGTAACATCATTAACATGTAACATGATAATAACTCAGAAGAATGAAAAATGTTGAAGACAGTTTTTACAAGTAATCATCATGATTGATACAACAGAATTGAAGAGTCAAGAGTCAATCAAGGCTATCTCAGAGACTGCTGTTGATCTCATCGCTATCATTGTGAGAAATTGACTCATGATAGAGGCACCATCATTATCGATATTCTCCCATGGAATATCTCTAAACAAGACATCTTTCCCATCTATGTGATGTGTGGAGGTGGAATATGATTCTACTATGGATGGTTCTGTAGTTGCTCTAAGTGCACTAAATACAGGAGGACCCTTTGTTCTCTACTAAAACTAGATGTCTCTCCGTCCAAAGATTTCATCCACAAATATAAATTGCAATGAGTGGTGGCCAGATCTGCAGATTTACTGCTCCTAGTAGGTTTCTCTTCTTGCATGGATGAACTTAGGTGTATTCCAACTTTCCAACTCCTCTCACAGGTTGATGCATTGGTGACCTATATTTTTTAACATGAAAGTAAAGTTATATAAGTGCACATGTTTGCATGTAACAATTTGCAAAGGTACATTAAAACTAAAAACTGTGATGCACTACACACCTTAGTGAACACCTCGTTTGCAAATTTGCAAATTATCAGTTGAGACTTTTAATATCCCTGGACCATCCACCACTAACATGGGTGATATTTGTGCAAGGCATATCTCATGTCACCCTAGTTCTAGTGAAAGCATAGTGTAGTTGTAGTTGTAGTGAAAGCATAGCCAATCTCTTGATTATATGGTAGGGATTGTAGCCATATTTGCTACTGTATCTTGAGGTCAAAGCATTATCTTTATATTATAATAAAATACCTCCATGGTATTAGCGTCTTTATATTCGTGAAATGAATAGGTGCTAGGAAAACACTTGCAACATGTAGTAGCCTATGTTGTTTCTATTTGTTCCTTTGTCTTACTCCTATCCACTCCTTGATATACAAAACCTGTGTTGATGTTTGTAGCATCAGACAGGTACTTCCACTAGGCTTTTGTATCTAACTGCTGGAAGTCGTCATTAATACCTCTCAGACTTAGGAGATTCACATTAATTGAGTGAACTATTAAAGTGAATGCTTTTTTGAGTCAATGCCCAAGTATCTGGCATTAATGAGCTGAATAAATCCCAGCCATTAGATCATAAAGTGAAGGTGAGATCTAATCTCAGCCATCGATCACTTTAGAGATCCAGGGTCTTGGATTTAGGGTAAATTGAAGGTTATAAATGGAAACCTACGTGAGAGGAGTAGACAAACATAACGAGTGAGTGAGATCTCATTGATTGGGTGGAGGAATTACATCCGAGTGTGCAGGGGCAGGGTCAGAGGAAAGGAGCAAGGTGTAGCGACGGAGTAGCAACCAACAAGATCGAAGTACAAATCTTGAGGCTAGGCTATTTTGTTGGTTTGTATTATTCATCAATGGGCCATTATCTCAAGACGAGAGCCCAATATTTTATTATTAATAGAACCATTTGCTGGTTTTTCATCATTGGGGTTTTCTAGGGTAAATATTGTGTCAAATGTTTGAATGATCTGATTATTTTTTTGCTGCGTAATGAGTTAATTTATCAGTGTATTTTCGTTTATAATGTAACCAGTAAATTATCGAGAACAAGAATCAGATCTGGTATGTGAAATTTAACGTGGTATCAAAGTGTCTTTAAACTCTGAGAAGGAAATCAATTTGACAAAGGTGTTGCAATTTAATAAAAATAAGATCAACCTATGACTGCACGATCCCTGCGAGCCACAGGAGGGTTGAGGAAGTGTCGGGCTGTAGTGGTTGTGGCCCCCAATAGAAAGATTTGTGACGATGCAATAATTGCAACTATCAGAAAGCAGGTAGAGGTGTGGGCTGTGGGAGTTGGAGTACAGCAGTTGAGGGCCAATAGGCTGTGCTATGTGCGGAGTAGCAGTTGCAGGTTGCGAAGAAGCATGGCTAGCATTAGCGTGAGGTTGTGGTTCACAGATGATTTGCGGGAATTGGGCGGTGCAAGAAGGCGTGTAACAAGGAGAGGGCTGTGAGGTAGAAAGGTGCCGCTGGCGCAGACAACATGCTTGTAGCTGTCAGCAGAACCAACAACCGGCAACAAAGAGGACGCGAGATCAAGGTCTGGGTGGGAGTCACTGTAAAGTTGGCTGCAACAAAGGTGAAGGGATGCAAGATGGGGCAGACGACGAGGTAGCTAAATTGCGGGCTATGAGAGTTAGCAGAATCGGCTGCGGGCGGAGTTTAGTGAACGATCGGATCATGAACGAAGTAGTCGCTATTGGGGAAGACATAGCCACTAGAGGCCTAGCTTGGAGTTCGGGCTGGAGAGGAGTAATTGTGGGTTGCAGGTAGTGGCTAAGGTTAGACCAACTGTCTACAGAGGAGGAGAAGGCGGTGTGGAGAAGGCAACCACCAACAATTGTTGTAGGTGAAATAGACTGCGGGTAGCCTAGAGTAGTCGTGCGTAGGTCTAACAGGCTGCAGGCAACCCAAAGAAATCATTGGGTAGCTTTTGGGCAGTCGTAGAGAATTCGAGCAGGCCCAATAGGGCTTGGGAAACTCTAAAATGTTGTTGGGAAGCTGCAGAATTCATCAGGCATCAAGCAAAAAGCTTTGGAAACCCAAAAAATTACGAGGGCAACAACAGAAGGCTGCAGGCAGCCATTGACGACTTCAAATAGGGGTCCATGCAGTGGGCAACAGGTCCAAGCAACAAGCAGTTGGTCTGTGCAGTAGGTTCAGGCAGTCAAAAATTGTTGAATGGCTTGTTGAGCAATGGCAAGCAACAAAGTGCCCAGGGTAGAGGGAGTCAACCTTGCATAAATTACAAAGCTCCAAAATTTAACCTCTTCTCAATTTTATTTTTCCTTGTGTGTTTAAAATTGTTTCGACCTCCACCCATGCCATTGAGAAGCTCAGAGGGAGTCAACCTTCAAGTTCAAGTGGGAAGGAGAAAGCTTCCAAGTCTGTCATGGAGTCATGGTACGAGATGGGCATGTAGGATCTCAGGAGTGGGAGGATTTTAGGAGCATGTTAAAGGGAAGTCTTCAAAGAAGGGTTCGAAGAAGATGCCAGGGATAGATTTCTGTTCAGAGGGAGCCGTCGATTGGGTGGATTGGAGAGAAACCATGGTAGCGGATACGATAGCAAAGACAGAGCCAACTTTGGGTGGTGGAAGTACCTTTCTTGCTAAGAGGGAGTTTTGAAGCTTGTAGCATTAGACAGGTAATTCCACTAGGATTTTGTGTCTAATCGGTGCAAGTCGTCATTAATACCTCTTAGACTTAGGAGATTCACTTTAATTAAGTGAACTATTAAAATGAATGCCTTTTTGAGTCAATGCCTAAGTATTTGGCATTAGTGAGTTAAATAAATCCTAGCCATTGGATCATAAAGTGAAGGTGAGATCTAATCTCAGCCATTGTCCACCTTAGAGATCTAGGGTTTTGGATTTAGTGTAAACCAAGGTTATGAAAGGAATCCTATGTGAGAGGAGTAGACACACACATAATGAGTGAGTGAGATCTCATTGATTGGGTGGTGAAGGACTTTCATTCATGTTTGTAGGTGTAGGGTCAAAGGAAAGGAGCAAGTTGCAGCAACGAAGTAGCAACCAACAATATCGAAGGACAGATATGGAGGCTAGGCTATTATGCTGTTTCGTAATATTCCTTAGTGGGCCATTATTCCAAGACGGGAACCCTTTATTTTATTATTAATAAAATCATCGTTTGCTGGTTTTTTCCCATTGGGGTTTTCCAGGGTACATACCATGTCAATTATGTGAATGATTTCCTGTTTAATTTTCTACTGAGTATTGAGTTAATTTATCATTGTATTTTCATTTATAATTTAACTAGTAAATTATCGACAATGAGAATAAGATTTGTTATGTGAACTTAAACAACCTATGCCCACAACATTGGAATCAACCATCCTTAAGATTTTTACAATAAGCTGACAAATATATATGATTATTTTTCATAGGATCAGAATGGTTCATTCAAGATTGTATACTCTTACCATTTACTATTTTGTCTCTTTGACATGCTATTATTCATCCACTTTGCATTTCATACAAATGATCTCAATGTGGGTTTTTCCTTCTCCGCCACTTGCAATATAATGTAATGGTTCAGAAATCTAGTGTCACTAGGTTTAAATAGATTTTTATTTTTTGTATTTTCTAAACATAGTTGAGATTAACAACGACTTATTGGTAGCTAATGTAGTCATCACTAGGGTTCAAGTCCTACTAAGTGACATGCTTGTGCATCCTTGTGGATGCATGTCAACGCACAAGTTCCGGGGAACTTTGGTAGATTATATACCCCCTACTAACTGTTAGTGTTTGAAAAATCAATTGACTCGGACTGATACTTCGTCAAGTCGACTAAGTTGACCCCCAACCGAGCTGATTTGACCCTTGAACTAGTTCAGGTGATTGGTATGGTACTGAATTGACTGAGTCAGGTAATGACCAGGTTAGTTAGGTAACAAACCAATCAACTTGCTTGAGGTAATGTGAAATCGCCTAGGTCACACACATGACACTTAAATTCATTAAAAAAAATTGACCTAGAAACCTAAACCCTAATATTGTAAACCTTCTTCACTGTCGATTCAACCTACTTTGTAGGAATCCTATAGATCATAGCACTATTTGGCGTAAAAAGCAACTCGGTTGACGGCGACACAAGCTAATTATTTCAAGATGTTTGAGAGGGGTTCCAACCTCTTTGGACCTCATATGATGAAAATAGAATTTCACATCCCATCCAAAATTCAATAGAGTTAACAGTTTTCAAAATTCCAGTTAACGGAATTGTACCAAATTGAAGACAAGCCCACTAAACCATCAAAAGATACCAAGTGTCACCATACTCTTCGACTACATACCACCTGGGAAATATAGACTTGTTAAAAAATAGACATGCCAGAGGACAGTCCTATAGCTCATGCCGAGGATCCCATTTCCAATAATGGTGATAGGTTTCCTAATTGATCATGTTGATTAGTGATATACAATAGGTTAGTACCTTGTAGGCTTGTAGCATGTTATGTTTTGGGTTCTAGAGGCCATTTAAATGTTTGTTGATTATGTACTTTGTTTCACATATGTATTGCGCTCGGTGACATTTTGATATACACACCCTTACATGGTATATACATGAGCAAACTTCACATATTTTGTCTCTAATTATTTGGAATCTTTAAAATATTTTTTTCCATTATAATTTCTTGTATTTTTTCTAAACCAATTTATTAAGTTCAAAATGGTTCGAGTCATGGCCGAGTCTGAATCGACCGTTGGTTGATTCCAAGTTTTAAAACATTGGTCAATTTCGTAGTGCACTCACGATTTCTGCGCTGAAGAGCAACTAAATTGAATTGTGCTAATGTATTCGCCTATAATGCTAAATTTGGGCATGTTAGCCTCATTGAGATAAGAGGAAGGCTATCTTTAAAAAATAGGTCAAGGTCAAATGATGATTATGGATGAATTTAATTGGGTACAAGATCACCTTGGGGATGACGCTGAGAGTGAAGGTGGGAAGAAAAGTATAGAAGTGTTGATAAGGATCTAAGGACATTGGCTTAAGGGTTCTTCCTTATAACTAGATCCCCAACAATAAGAACTATAATCAAAATTAAATAAATTAGAAGGACTTGACTTGTATGCAATGTGTATAGGTGGTAGATACTAAAGAATCACCCAAGGTGGGTGAGTGAGGGTTTTTAGGAGCTTACTAGAGTGCAATATCAATTACGAGGTATCTTTCTTCCTAGTGAAGAACATCTATTAATTGTTCTTTTTGTTGGTGATTTGGTCCTCATGCTTGAGTTCTCTTGTGACTCGATTGTAGTGTTTGGACAGTTTTGCTAAAGCTACAAGAGGTGATCCCCCAATTTATGTCTACTGTTAGATGCTATGGGATCATAAGAATATCAAGAACATTGTGCAAATCCAGAATAATTTCATGTCTCTATCATACATGCTTATATTCTACAACGCAATTCCATGTATGGCCAAAGAAGCAATGCAAGTGGTGGGAAGTCACTATGGAAAAGATAAGGGCTCTTGTCATTGGGAAAGAAGATTTTCCTTTCTAGCTTCATGTGGTGAACAAAAACCTTTTAGTCAGGGCACATTATAGGCTCTTTAGGCTTCCCTTTTTGTGAGTGTTGTGTTTTTACCATTGTTACCATATAGGATTATAGATATAGATATAGATACAATATCACACAAGTAAATATATATCTAAAAAACAAAAAACGAGGGTATCATTTGACATGTACAAAAATATGCAATTTTTTCAAATGCTTAGAATATTATATTAAATTATATATATGATATAATGTGAAGTAAATACAAATAGTACCTATGATATGAATAAAACTATAAAACTATGATAGACGGTTATGTATTATATATATATATAAACTATGATATGTATAAATAAATTATAATATAAGACATAAGTTTTTTAATAATATATTTGAATAATATAAAATATATTATATTATAATAACTAATATAATTCACTAATATTATCAATCCATAGCAAGGGAGTTTTGATTGCAAGAGTTTGTGTAGTAGGCATTCGGGCATTCATATGAAGAATACAAGAGCATGAGGTAGAATCTCGACCCACACAAGGCAACCCTTCTAGTGATTGACACGAAGGTTTATTTTAATAGAAATAGATACTACTTTTTTCCCCACGATTTGTCACATGATCTATTTTGACTAAGCCTAGAACCTCCTGCTTGTCTCCACTTGTCACTCCCACAAGGATCGTTTCCACTATGGAATGTTGAGAGGGTGGTCTAATTATGCCATTCATGAAAACACTCCAAGGGTTGAGCTAATGCTTGAGGTTCAATCCCATAACCTTAAAATACATTTGCACATGTTGTAAACAAAACAAAATCTTTAATGGTTGTTGGCTTGGATCTAGGTTGATAGAAAAGTGATCGAAAAAATCTTTTACAATCACACTTACAATGAATTTGATAAATCCACTTCCAACATATTTTAAATTTTAAACTTGGATATAAAGGGATGCCGTTGTAGGGGTAAAAACCCGGAGGTAGGGGGCTAGGGTGAACAACCATATAGCTTCAGATATGTGTTCTAGTCATATTTTTTTCTCCCAAGGCTGGATAGAACAATATTTTGTTGCTATGATTTTTATTGGCTCTTTGCATCTTGCACAAATATGAAGGTGACCTTTTCAGATGGGTTTCCCAAGCCATTCCTCTTGTTAGAATTACCATAATCGACAAATTTTTTGCTGTTGATGATGTGTTTTGGTCTTCCTCTCTATTTCCTTTCAAAATAGGTACATGCATTTGTAAATGCTTCCTCAATATTTTTTTTGGAAGAAACTATGTGCACAAAGAAGCCTTTCGCTAGGTTCTTGTGACATCTACACTTTTTCCCTGGGAGACAAGAGGGATTGGTCTCAATAGTATCCATGCTCAAGGGATATTGTTTACAAGTAAGTGTCTTTTTTGACATAGATAAAAATATTTCTGATTTATTTACAAATCATGAATTTTCGCTATTCGAAATCCGAGATAAAAAATCATTTATTAAAAATTAGAAAACCATGACATTTTGGAAAAATAGAGGAAAAAATCACATCATAATCAGGGAAAATTGCTATATGGGGGATGCATCTATAATGGGAAAAATTGGATTTTTAGGTGCTAATTGTCTTTGCAGTTGTTGAGGATAGAGAGCGAAGGAGTTTGTCATCACCATCCATCGATCTTAGGAGGGCCAAACAATAGCTTTCATTGCCATCAAAGAATTTTTCTTGGAGTGGGAATTGATTTCTATCTATGCTTTTCATATTCCTAGGTATGAAGGTTTCTTGGAGCTTGGCCGTAGAATTTTCAGCCTTAGGCTTTTTGTAAAATAAAGTACAAAACACCAGTGGAAAGGGTACAATATTTCACTTCTAAACAACCCTAAACTTTCTAGCAATTCAAGGAGAAAAGAGACCAAACATAAGGATAAGTTTTAAGTTGATTAACCCTTCTAGGGCAACTTATCAGCCTATAATCAGATCTAAAAATGCACTTTACAGTAGAAATAAGAGTTGTACAACAACAATAAATTCAACCCGTTATCTTATTTGTTAAACCACTTAACAATTTGTCCTTTTAGTTATGTGAAATAAACAAGACATATGTAACTGTAAATGACAATGAATGAAGAACATATATAGCTGAAATTCAAATCTGTAAATTGCACAACCGTGTTGCATGGGTACTCGTATCGGGGGTCGGGTACATGAACCCGTATTGGGTACACATGCTGAGTACTTAGGTACTTTAATGGCATGTGCCCAACCGTACCCAAATCCAACCTCACGTATCAGGTACATCATTTATGAAAACAAGGTACTCGCACGGATTTCGGTATGCCAGTATGCCGTACCCCATGTTTGGGTACGTGGGTGGTACGACAGTCGGGCGGTTTACCTTAGCTTGTCGGTCGGGGGGTGGGGGGTTGATTTGCAATGTTTGAAGTTTAAAATTTTACAAATAAAAAATAAAAACACTAAAATACATGTTATGTGGGCCCTTGCCCCTTACCTAAACGCTCCTGGCACCCCATTTCTCATTGTTAGTGCTCCATGCTCACTACACCAGCGACGATACACCCTCCAACGACAAGCTTCTCTTCGACTTCAACGTGGCGGTAGGCTTTAGGGCTTCAACACTACTCTTCATGCTACTCTTCAACGCGTGTCAACTCTTCTTCAACATGGGAACACTACTCTTCAACGCGGGCCCTTCTTCAACGTGGGAACTACTCTTGTACTACGAGTCTATGTCATATGATATATCATATTTATTATTGTATGTTTCAAATTTTCAATGTGAATGTTCATATGAATAATTGAATTTAGAAATATCAAATATGCATGTATGATGTGATTGTGACATGTTTTATTTTTTTAAATTTTAATATATATATATATATATATATATATATATATCCCCAATGTACCTAGGTACCCTGTTTCAACAAGTGGTGTCCCCGTTCCCATCCTCGTACCCTCATTTCCTGGCAACATAGTTGTACAAGTAAAGGACAGTGGAAAAATTCATTAATATGCTCAAGATGAAGTACATGTACACATGATAGACTTCTTCCAAGGCAAGATATCGTTTCCTCTCGTCCCTCACTATTTCAGCCTAGGGTTTTATCACAAAATCCTAATCTCCAAACTCCAAGGGATAAATCTTGACCCTAGACCTCCAAGATGCTCTAAGAAGACCAAGAAAACTTAGTGCTAGAGAGAGACAGAGAGATTAAGTTCAAGTGATGATCCAAGAGAGAGAGAAAGCCAAGATCATCACCAACAATTCCTCTAGAAGATAAAACCCTAGTCATAGGCAAACTCTACATGAAGATGCTTACTCTAGACATCATAAGTCCACCTAGGGTTCATGAGAAAACCCTAGTGACTTCCTCCAAGAAGCTAATTACAAAGAAAAGAGTGTGATGAATGATGGAAAGAATCTCTCGTTCCTCTATTTATATGATATGTTAGGGAGGCTAGCAATACAATATGAACCTTAGCCCTCATAAGCAATCTATGGTGGGCACTTCTAGGTAAACACAAGTGAGATGCTACACTCCAAAGTACGTATCATGCTCCTAGGTGATGTGCAATAGTTGTGTCTCCAAGATGATGTAGCTACACAAGGCACGTGCACACCACTCCATCAGAAGCCTCCATTGTCTCCATCAATCTTCCTAAACTATATACTCCACAAGGTGCGCTGCCCTTTCAAGAACATTATCGATTCCCTAGGTGTCCTTGAGCCATCTCCAATCATGAGTAGGAAGTCAAGCTGCCACATGCTAACTAGGGCTTGATGCCCTCCTCCATGATGCATATTGCTCCTCATCCCATGTAGGGTTTTCTCCTAGTAAGTGGCTTTTTTATGGGCCCTAATAAATGGCAACCACCAAATTGCAAAGAGATCTCCAATGCCTCATGGAAGAACATTGAACCAGAAGTCAACTGAGGTCAATCATTCACTGAGCAAGATATCTCCATTGTGCAAATCTATGCTACGGGGGAGCGCCCTACCCCTTAACGCTTCACTCTCGAAGCACGCTCCCAGAGAGAGCAATTTTATGGAGCGTGCTCCGTGATAAAAAAAAACGCTCCCTAGTTTTTTAGGGAGCGAACATGGAGCGTCATGTTAAGATAGTGCAGCTGCGAGAGCTATTCTTAGAATGGCTCCCTAGTTAGTTAACTAGGCTTCCTAGTTAGTTAACCAGGCAGAGTAAGTCCCTAGCAATTTAGCAAATACCCTAGGGCCCCTAGCAATCTACTAGGGTTCTTGGTCTGTGACCAAGCAGGTTGATGCCATGGCAAAGTCCATAGTATATGGCTAGGGTCCCTATCTGTCCCTAGGGCATTTTGGTTAGGAACTAGGCAATGTTTGGTCATAAGGACGAAGCAGATCCTGCAGGCCGAGATAGAGACATCTTGGTCTGGGACCAGGTAGATTCTTGGTCAAGGACCAAGTAGGTTCTGCAGGTGGTTGATCAACATTAAGTCTAGGGCTGAAGCTCAGCTTGGAGCTGAGGACCATTCTTCGGGAGAATGGAGGACCTGGTCAAGGACTAGGTGGTTGATCAACATGATTCAATCCAAGACTGAAGCTTAGCCTAGGGATGAGAGCCATTCTTTAAGAATGGAGGATCTTTGTCAGTTAACCAAGATGATGGTGTGTGATGCCCTCCTCTCCTAGGTCTTCGTGATGGTTGTGCTAGGTTGTTTCATCAAGGGACTGGCCACCCCTTGGTGGAGTCACTAGCATTGAACTTAGGAGCAGTCAAGAGCAGTGTTATCGGAACCGACAAAACCGGCCGGTCTGACCAGTTTCCAGGGTTGGCCGGCCCGGTCAGCAAATTTTTTTCAAAAAACCGGATTTTTGTCTAGACCGGGTATGGAACCCGCCGGAACTGGCCAAAACCGGTCAAAAACCGGCTGAATCGGCCGGTCTGGACTGGGGACTCAGGAAACTCAATTTAAAAAAAAAACTAGAAAACTCAATTTTTAATAGCTTGTGTGACTTGTGGGATGAGGTGTTAGGAGTCTGGTTGAACTAGAAAATTGTTGTAACTTATCCATCAGTAGTGGGTGCTAGTTATGAAGAAATGTACCTTTATAGATCTTTCCATTGTTCTTCCAAAGTCCAATATTTCAAGATTAATTTCAATGCTTGTGGCCTGATTCAAAGGGATTTAAGATAAACCATACATGGACTATGAGTTCTTATAAAAAAAATTAGTCCAAAATCTCTAATTGCAGCAAGACTAAATAAGAGCTGGGCTGTTTGTGATGTTTAAGATCGGTAGATTGGATGATGCCATATTTGATTTTTTAATTCTAAGTACCTGGTTTGCTTACTTGCTCGCATATTATTCTTGTTAGCATCGGCTTGTATATTAACCTCATCCTTTTCTTTAATATTGAAATAATTTAACTTCATTCAAACATCTACCTATGCTTTTAACAGCTGAATTATCATTGGCTTTTGGCCAAGGAATCATTGTTATTGTTTTTTAAAGGTTACCTTTGGACAGGTTGTTGTCCACTGTTGTGAAATCTTCATCCCTGATGAAAGTAGAGAAGGCATTAGAGAGAATTTGAGGTCATAAATGGGCCTCCTAAGAGATGTACTACAAAAATATAAGATATATTAAAATATTATGAGTTAGGGGTTTTATGGGGTAGGTATATATGACAACTCATTTCCTACACTACTTTTTATGCACAATATAAATAACCATGGTTGAGTTACTTTCCAAATTGACTATAAATAAAATTAATAAAATAAATCTACAATGATGTGACTAAGATTCATTGTAAATTCCCAAAAAATTATTGTCCTTTAGCATTTATTTGTATTGACTTGTAAATAAAATTAAGCAAAAATGAATTTAATTTATATGCATAACTGACATCTTTTTTTCATATAAATATCATTCATGAATTTAATTTATTTTAAAAGTACAAGATTTAATATATATATATATATTAGTTTGACATTATGATATTAAATACAATTGAGTGAATATATAATTTAAAATTAAAAAAACATGAAAATGATAATATATTATTTTATAAAAAGTGTGAAAAGACATTTTTATGAATTATGAGTACTTTACTTGAAAATGACAATAATATTATTTTATAAGAAAGTGAATTGTGAGTACTTTACTTGAAAATAACAATAATATTATTTTATGAGAAAGTGTGAAATGACTTTTATTGTGAGTACTTCACTTTATGACTTAAAAGTACTTGTACCACTACCTTGGTTAACTATGGGTTTTCATCCACCATAGAAAATGTGACAAATAAGCATTCTTAACTCATGCAATGCCACCTCAACCATGGGGGATGATGTCATCTACTAGAATGTAATTGGTTGATTTTTATAGTACATTTTGGTCCTTTTGAGGCCCATTTTTGACCTCAAATTCTCTCTGATGATTAGAGAATATTGGAAATATTAGGAAGGTTGTCCATGGAAAAAAAGAAAAATGCTTTTGGTCATTTGTTGGCATGTATTTTAGAAGCTAATTCTCAGACTTAAAATCCAAAGGGTTAATTGCCGTGAATATCTTGAACATAAACTATATTATTGGAGTGACACTCATCCTTTGAATGTCATTGGGTTTTGGCTAAGGAATCACCATTATTGTTTTGAAAGGTTATCTTTGGATTGGTTGTTGTCCATTGTTCCATTGTTCTATTTTTATATATGTTTTTTACAAAATATGAATATTTTATGTATTTTTTAGTCAGCCGGTTTTTACCCGGTTTTTTGTCGGTTCCGGTCCGGTTCACATTTTGGGCTTCACCGGTTCGATGACCGGTCCGGTTCCGATAACATTGGTCAAGAGGACCATAGGATCACATCATCCAGTTTGAGCCTTACTTATATGGTGATGATAAAATCTTCCAATTATTGTATGGAACACTTGTGGACCACATAATGTGAGAGAAAGAGATAAAAGTTTGTTTGCTTCTTCTTGTGGGTAGAAGGGTTGCCATCCCATCTTGTTGGTACACCTTTGGTCTTGTGGGTAGAAGGGTTGTCTTCTCACTTTGTTGTGACACCTCTTGTTGACTTGTGGTTAACCTTGTGTTTTATTTGGTCTTGTGTTGACCTCTACCTTGTTGTGCTAGCGCTTGTCTTTAATGTGGTACCTTAACACTTCTTATGATTAACTTATGTTTTATATTTGGTAACCCTCCTATTGTTATGACGTCTTGACCCTTTGTAGCCTAACCCTAAAGTTAATGAAAAATTAGAATGACGGACCTTCTAAGAGTTCTTCAAGGTTCTAAATTCAAGCCTAAACTTCCATTATGTGTGTCTTGAAGATGAGATTTGATCTGATTGTTATGTTTGATCTAGGGTTTGATGCATGATTATTCTTGGGTGATGTTTAGGGTTTCAAGACTATTTTTGCTGGGATGTTTTTGAGGCTTCTATAACTCAATGCTTCCATTTCTAAGGATGTCCTATCCACACGTGTGAGCTGTACTCCTCCTTCCAGACTGCGGTACTCTATTTGAGTAAGCCTCTGCTTTCTGTGGCTTGTTTGAGTGAGCCATGGGCTGTCTTGACTGTGGAGAGTGCTGCAGTTTGTCTTCCCGTAGGCTGTGACTGCCTCGCTTGTTTGGAAGGGTTGCTACCATATTTGAGGGCAATTGTGCCTGTGTGTGGACTGTGTTAGTGGGACATTACCTTATTGGACTATTCTTGGATTGTTTGGTGGGATGCTACCTTGTTGGACTGCTTCTTGTATGGGCCACAACCTTGTTGATATGTACCTTGGACTGTTTGGACTTGCCCCCTTGACTTTTTGTGTGGGCCGGTACCTTGTTGAACTGTCCCTTGGGCTATTGGAGTGACCCCCTGCTATGTTTGGGCTGTTTTAAGTGGCTGCTGCTGTGTATGGCCTGTGTGAGTGGTCGCTGCCCTGCGTATAAGTTGTTTGAGTGGCCGCTGCCCTGTGTAAGGGATGTTTGAGTGGGACACTTGCCTATGTGGACTGTTTGAGTGACTGCTGCCCTGTGTAAGGGCTGTTTGAGTGGGCCGCTGCTTTGTGTGTGTGCTGTTTGAGTTGGACACTTGTTGGCTGTCTTAATTAACATCTTGGATTTGATCTTGAGCTGCTGCACTTTCTACTGTAACTGTCTAACCCTACCCTACAACACTTTATCTCTCTTTTTCACTTAGGTATGTCCATGCCCTCAAGTAAGGGCCAGACTTGTTCTTCTTAGTGACTTGTCTCCAAGAGACAAGGTCTGATCTGAAAGTGTTTCTGATTACAAGGAAGGTCCATATCAGACTTGTTTTCCTTCTTTTCCTTCTTTTTCGGGTTTTTCTTTTACTACTGCTATTTGTTAGTCTTGTTTAATTTGTTCATTAGTTTACCGTATTACTACAGCTGCTCTACATGTTGCGATTTTGTTTAAGTTATGTAACTTTAACACAATGATCCTTAAGGGAGTGTTAAAGTTGAAAGAGATGGAAATTATATTTGTTGTTGGTTAGACTTTTACTGCTGCCGTCTTTTTTACTTCAGTATTATTTTACAGTTTTAATTTGCATTAATGCACAAGTTTGTCAAATTTTATGAATATGGAGTCTTTGGTAACCTACATACAACCAAAGATTGAGATAGGTTGACTCATATTGAATGTTGGAACATGTATCGCTCCTTTACCACATATCTATATAAATTGGCAGTGGGGGTGCATTCATAGGAGGAGCACCTACAACTTCATCCACAACGTGAAGAGAAACAATTTGAATGTAGATCCGGCGTAGGAGGAGTGTGCTCAAGTACGAAGTGGATTGAGCAAATACATCTGTGAACATGTATCGCTCCTTTACCACATATCTATATAAATTGGCAGTGGGGGTGCATTCATAGGAGGAGCACCTACAACTTCATCCACAACGTGAAGAGAAACAATTTGAATGTAGATCCGGCGTAGGAGGAGTGTGCTCAAGTACGAAGTGGATTGAGCAAATACATCTGTGAACATGGAGTCTTTGGTAACCTACATGCAACCAAAGATTGAGATAGGTTGATTCCTATTGAATGGTGTAACATGTATTGCCCCGCTACCACATATTTGCATTAATTGGCTGTGAGGGTGTTTTCATAGGTTGTTAACACTTCTTCTACAAAGAGGTGTTGGAGCACCTACAACTTCATCCACAATGTGAAGAGAAACAATTTGAATGTAGATCGGGCAAAAAGCTTGGTTTATGTGCACCGCAACTTGACGTTGTTGTCCCATTATTGTGATGCAACCAAGAATGATAGAACACATTTGACTTGGGACAACAATCCAGAGGAGGCTAATTTGGAGGATGGAGCCATAACATTAGAGTGCTTGGAGGTTGAACTATTGGGTGATCAAGATGGCGACCAGATTCATACAACAGAGATGCCACACCCCTAACCAGTAATAGGTTTTCTGATGTAGTGGCTTTGCCTTTATCTTACAATTCTTTGGTAATGAATATGATGCTCTATTTCATTTCATGGTTGATGTTATCTGTTAGAGTTTGTTGATTGCAAATATTATATGTTGAAACTTGAAGGTTGATGTTGTTGATGATTAATCATTTGATGACAATGTTATAAGTTATAATCCCTAGATGATTGATGTTATATGTGTACTAAATGATTATATCTATGCTTTCCTGTTTTTTATAGCTAATTTGGCATTCTGCATTGTTTTAAAAAAAATATATATGCATCAAAATATATTAAAATATGTATTATATTAAAAATGCTCCCAAAATGGAAGCTTTTGAAAATTTTTGCTTTACGCTCTTGCTTCTCACCCTTGCTTCTCGCTGGCCCTCCTGCTTCTCGCTCTTGCTTCCTGCTCCCTACTCCCAACAACCTTCATGCAAATCTCACTACAAACCATCTCCCATGTGCCAATCCATCTCAGATCACTTGGGGGTTGAACATACACCATGTACCCCAAATCTCATGAAGCACCCCAAACATGGTGTAAACACTTTTGGAGTAACTAGAAAATAACATTTTTCCAATGTTCCCCCAAGGTTCCAGGATGGCGGGACGCGGGAGCCGGGAGATGCACTTTCGGGACGTGTGGAGAGCACCCCCAAATTTTAGAGAAATTCAGGGGGGACAACAGGACGCGATAATTTTATTTAAAAATATTAAAATATGAAAAATATAAATCCCAACAATAACAAACCATCCCATGCAAATTATTGTATTGATCTTGATAGCTTAGGATCATGTTAGAAGTTAGTGAATTGATCTCGATAGCTTTGTAAGTTTGTAATGCCAAATGAAATCATAAATAAATATTAAAGAGTTGATCTTGATAGCTTAGGATTAGGTTAGAAATTAGATTTAGTTTTTAATTTTTAATATTTTGTTATTTTTGTTTTAAATTTTAAATTTTAATATATAAGTATTCTTTAATGATTTATTTAATTAAACTTTTGTTTCATTTTTAATTTTTTTTAAATGTAGGTTAAGAAAATTCGAAAATATCCTGAGGAAGTTTCGAAGTTTTGGGCGGGACACCCACAAGTCTCGAGGAAGTTTTAGAGTTTCGAGCGGGACCCCAAGAAGTCCCCCCAAGTTTCGTCGCCCACCGAAACGTTTCACTTCGCGTCTCGCCATGTTTCGCCGAAAGTGAGACGTCCCGAAACATTTCGCATGGAGTTTCGAAGTCCCCGAGATGCAAGAAATGCCGAAACGCGTCCTCGTGGAATACTGCATTTTTCAATAGTGCTTATGATGTCTCGACGTATGCACCCTCACAATTTTTGTCGATGCCAATGTTTTTATCGGTGGAGCTTTGGTTGATGTAAAGGAATGTGTCCTAGAAGATACTTGGAGTGTCTTTCATATAAAATCCATACTAGGCCCTTGTGGCATTTGTAACATAGTTGGTTCAGGTGAAGATTTTAAATTCCTAGTTTAGGTATTCTTGAACAATGTTATCAGAACCGAATCGATCATCGAACTGGCCGAGCTAAAAAATATGTACCAGAAAAAAAATAGTCGACCAAAAAATACATAAAATATTCAAATTTTGAAAAAAAAATCATGTGCATCCATATGAATCCTAACAATTATACACAAATATGCAAAGTTTCTCATGCATATAGAAAGTAAGGGTGCATATAATTAAAATCGCATAGAGTGCAATCTATATCTAACCCAAAATACATAAACAAAGAGGCTCTAAATGGCCTCTAGAGTCCTAAAAACTTCAAGACTTCATGCTACAACAAATAACTACATATCATCAAAATCATTGCCTATATTGGGATCCTATTCGTCTACAACACCCTATGGCCCTCATCTCTAGGCTCTAGCCCTTAGCTCTATCTCGAATATGAAAGTTGATCCTGCAAGGACATTAGTCAACACCCTACAATTTTGATGAAACCTCCTAATCCAAGCATTAAAAAAATGTATGAAAAACTTTGCATGCCTAATAAGTAATTTTGCTTGAGTGAAGAGTACATTTCTACTAAGGTCATGACAAAGGATTTAAACATTTAGCACCACCAACATCGAGGTACATAGAAGGGTTGATGCGCTTGATTATATACCAGTGGAAACATTGCAATCTTGAAACACTTAACATTGTTAAGTGTGTTGAATTTTGAATGGGATCTAAAATTCTAGTTTTTGCATATGAAGTTTGATGAGGTTGCAACCACTCTCAAATATCCAGAAACAATTAATGGTAGTATTAAAAATTTAAGTAAAAGGACAGAAAATGGAAGAGAAGGAGAATGCCACTTTTACTTTAAGAATTTAGTGTTACCATTTATTTTTACTGATAATTATTGTTTAGATTGGGTTAGGTTAGATTAGAGTAGTTTTATTTTTGTTGTTGTGTAGCCGTGGCTGTACAATGTCGTATGGAACCAGTTGATTTGGTGATAGAGGGCAGTTCGAATCGTTGGAGGGATGAAACCAGTTGGGCTGGTTGGTTTTGCATGAACCAGGCCTTGGCGAAGAGGGGTTAGGTTGGGTTACCTACATTTCTTTGGAAAACACTTGGCGAGGAAGCGTTTTCACACGAGGAGATTTTTCGGATAAGGATTTAGGTAAATGACTAATTTATTGGGACATCTCCTCTACCAAGGATGACTAGAGGGATTGGTAACATTGATATCAATGCTCGAGGGACATTGTTGGCAACTAAGTGAATCATTTTGCTCATGCAAAGAATGCGTCCAAGAAAGTATTTGTTTGATGAGGTTGCAACCACTCTCAAATATCCAGAAACAATTAATGGTAGTATTAAAAATTTAAGTAAAAGGATAGAAAATGGAAGATAAGGAGAATGCTACGTTTACTTTAAGAATTTAGTGTTACCATTTATTTTTACTGATAATTATTGTTTAGATTGGGTTAGGTTAGATTAGAGTAGTTTTATTTTTGTTGTCGTGTAGCCGTGGCTGTACAATGTTGTATGGAACCAGTTGATTTGGTGATAGAGGGCAGTTTGAATCGTTGGAGGGATGAAACCAGTTGGGCTGGTTGGTTTTGCATGAACTAGGCCTTGGCGAAGAGGGGTTAGGTTGGGTTACCTACATTTCTTTGGAAAACAATTGGCGAGGAAGCGTTTTCACACGAGATTTTTCGGATAAGGATTTGGGTAAATGACTAATTTATTGGGACATCTCCTCTACCAAGGATGACTAGAGGGATTGGTAACATTGATATCAATGCTTGAGGGACATTGTTGGCAACTAAGTGAATCGTTTTGCTCATGCAAGGAATGTGTCCAAGAAAGTATTTGTTTGTCATCACATTTAGTGTCATACATGTAAGAATGCAACTAGGATCGTGCGACATTTGTGACACAGTTGGCGAAGGTGAGGATTTTAAATTCTCATTTAAGGTTGTTGGGAACCTAATCCTTAGGGTTTGGAATATTGTCTTCTTATTCAAGAGTAATAAAATCAAGAGTCATGGTGAATGTGAAGAGTCACTGGGGAGTCTAAGAGACCACTTGGGAAGTTGAACCCAAGGGTCATTCTCATGTATATATTGTACATCTGTGAGTGAGAAAATTGTGCTTTGACGCCTATCTTTTGTCTTTGTTGAGCTTCATCCTGGCTTTGTGCTAGCCAATTGGATTATCTGCCCTAAGGGGCATCTAACAGTTGTATCAGAGCCCATTATGAGCCTGTGGCCTGTACCATTTTTGTACATATCTTTCAGCTTTGCCATATTCTCGCCAGTTTGCTGTAAAGGTTGTTACCTGTGTGGAGACTTGCTTTGTTTGCTGTTCCTCTGCATGCTCCAGACTTCTTGTATGCTCACACCTGCAATGAGGTAGAGGTATTCGTTTTTTGTTTTATGCAAAACCCTAATTTTACTTGTCATAGTATCTCCACTACCTGAGCGTTACCTCTATGCACCTGTAATGTACACTCAGAACCTGCTCTCTTCTTGCGTATTGCTTATTCCCTCTGCACACTGTCATTCGATTCTTTCTCTTCATGCTACAACCTGGACATTCTGGAATCTTGTCAATATATGTTTAACCTACTCCCATCTGTGTTTTCCCTCCATATTTTCCAAATTGCATGGGAGACCTCTGCGTTTTCTCTAAATTTTTCCTCCACTTGCTTGAATAATATAATTCATAAGTTGTTGGACAAGTCTATAGTCATTCAGATTTCTCTTTGTCTTTTTAGTTTTGAACTGAGATCAAATGTTTCATAGAAGCCCAATGCCTGGTGGTGTGTAGCTTGCAATATCTAATGGCATAAATAAATGAATATGAAGGCTCCTCTCCTCTCCTGCCGCAAAAAAATGGTTTGAACATTATGCACAAATACTTCACACAGTGGAGATCAACAATACATTTTATTGCCTGTCTTCATGAAGTATTTAAATCTTGGCGTGATCAAGCTTCAAAAGGCTTTTGTGATGCATTGATGTTTAGTAGCTTCCCCCCTGTTTTGATGTGAATGTGGAGCGCTTGAGAGATTTTCTGTAATCTACCCCCAAAGGATATTGTTGGACTGTTGAAATTAGGGATACAAGATGGTTTTTTGAGGATGTTTATGGACTACTTTGAGCTCATACTGCTTCAATCTGTACACATGATCATGAAGATATCTTTTGTGTACATCCACTGGTCTTGATGATGGATTGGATCTATCTACGTTTTCATGGAAAAATTACAATCTTTCCTACGATACCGAGCAGCTTCAGGAACATGCTTCATGGATTTGAAGATATAGAACACTGGTTGCTGTGGCTTAGAGCTTGAGGAGCTGCGTTTCGGTTTTAAAGTCCACTACCTCCTCCTTGTAATGCTAGTGAAACCCTAATCCGTGTTGAAGTGCTCTTCTACCTCTCCTCTATTGCACTCTTTTTATGCTGCGCAGAACTGGTATTGTGGTGTGCCATCACGATTTTGGAAGAGCATCCTATGTTGTTTGAGAGTTGGTGCTTGTGATGTGGAAACCCTAGCATCATTTTGTTTTGGTGCTGCATCCACGATGTGAGAAGAGACTATGACTATTGATAACAAGAGAGCACCATGAAGAGACTATTGCTATGATTTCAAAATCGTGAACACTTGCGTGAAGAGACCATCGAGGTTCATGGAGCTCTCTTGGTTTCTGTGTGAACGCCCCACATCTCAACTACATAAAACAAGCTTGCCTTGAAGACTGGTATAAACTTTTGTTTTGTATATTGGATTGAGAATATTGGTCAAAATCTGCACATTGAGGCTATTTGTTCCTCTCTTGGCTGATGGAGAGCGTATAATGACAAAGCAAGTAAATGGCATGACATGATTGCAAAGTTTGTAATGTTGTAAAGTACATCCTTGCAACATATATAATCTTTTCATGTACAGATTGTATTGTAAAAAGCTTATTGCAGAGATTGCTTTTAGCTAGTGTAGCTGAATATTTGCAAAGTTTGTATTGAAAAAGGTGGCAGAGGCTTTAAGACAAGCACATATCTTCCAAACATCGTTAAAATGCAAGCATTGTGAAGAAAAGTTGCAGATTTGAAACTGGTTAGGATTCAAGCAAATTTGCAGTTGTTGCTACAACTGCTCCAAAAGAAGAAGTTGTAGAAGCAGATCATTATCATTCAAGAACTCGGGCATAACAGATTCATCAATTCAACTTCAGAATTGTAACTTGCAAATTGCTGTTTTTTTGTACTTCTAGTGCAGTTTTCGTACTTGCATGTGTTTTTGTACAGTGTCAAATTGAAGGAAAAGTTGAATTGCATTGTACTTGGATACATTCTTGTCTGAGACCGACACCCTTCATTTTTTAAGTTTGAGTCTGTTGAATCTTGTTTCTAAAAGGCGGAGTTGCAAGAGTCCCTCTGTTGGTTGAGTCTACTTGGTCCTACTTCCATAAGGAGGCCTAAAAAAGTCCTTATAATGTCTTAATTTGAAGAAATATTAGATTTGCTGAACACTCTAATGCTTACCGTTGTAGATGACTTAATTACAATCAACAAAGAAACTCTCCAAACTGTTATCACACATATGCAGAATTCAAAAGCCAAAGAGGATGATGTGCAGAAAAAGAATCAACATTATGAACTAGTGTTTGTTCAGAACAACCCTCTCTTTGAAGATGATTCTTATTAGCTGCCAACACATAGTGAAATAATGTCAGATGATGTACAACCTGTTCAGAGTTCTAGGTGCCAACATTGTGATCGAGTTGGCCATATGAAAGATCAATGTTTTGATCTTCATCCTTGTTAGAATTGCGGGAAGCGTAACCAATCTTCAGATAGATGTTCGACACTAAATAGACCTGCAAGAGTGAAACTTGCACCAAAGTATTTTATTGCTTCTTATCTTGTACTTGACAGGGGAGAACATTGTGTCAGGCTTCAAGTTTCGAAGCCTTGTCATTCTGACAACAAGTAGTCATGGCTAGATTAAGCGAGCTTGAGCCATAGTGAGTTTCAGAGGCTGGATTTAGAGATGTAGCAAGAAGATAGAAGATAACCTCGCTCCAGAGTACTCATGTGTTTTGTGTCTAGGTTTTGACACTATGAGACTCTCCACTCCTCATGTTGTTCCTGACGAGGGGAATGAAGATTGTCATAAACAAGCGAGTGAGAACCAAGTCAGTGCCATGTTTGATCGATCTCCAGAGTTTGTGGTCAGCCTAAAACCACACATTTAGCTTAAGACTTCAACTTTTGCTAGACATCAGATGGTGGTCCCCAAACCACCACTTTCTAGAGAACTATTGAGTCTTCATGCCAAGTTTTAGAGAGAACCTATGAGCCTTTGTGCCAAGTTCGAGAGTTTACGGTCCACCTTAAATCACCCACTTGTAGAAGAGTTCAGCTTTTGTTAGCCCTTTTGGTTAGTGGTCAGTGAAAACCACCACTTCAAAGAGCACTTATATTTAGCAGGAGAAGTCAACTTCTGCTAACTTGCTTGGCAATTCGGATTGTCAAGTTGGATATGTTCAGCCTTTTGCAGCTGTCCACTTCCAGTTATTCAACTCTCTTTTCTTGGACTCATATACACCCCTTCAAATTAAAGGAGGAATTGTTAGGAACCTAATTCTTTGGGTTAGGAATATTGTCTTCATATTCAAGTGTAATGAAAATCAAGAGCCATGGTGGATGTGAAGAGTCACTTGGGAGTCCAAGAGACAACTTGGGATGTTGAACCCAAGGGTCGTTATCATGTATATATTGTACATTTGTGAATGAGAAAATCGTGCTTTGACACCTATCTTTTGTCTTTGTTAAGCCTCATCTTGGCTTTGTCCTAGTCAATCAGATTATCTACCTTGAGTGGCATCTAACAAAGGTATTATTAAAAGGATATGGCATGCTTATTAGGTGTTATTTTGTGGAAATACATACATAATCAATTCGGACTTTCTTGACGAAGAGCAGAAAGGTTGGGTTAGTTATCTTTCTTGTTGGAAAATAATTGGCGAGGAAATGTTTTCATTATGGGAATTTGTGGGACAAGGATTAAGGTAAATGGCTCTCGTAAAGAACTCTTAACTAGTCTCAAATGCCCTTGGTTGTAAAGAAACTTGCTTATACTGGACTTTCTTAGATGATTCTAGATGATTCAATGCAAGCCATCCTCTTAAGTAAGCTATTAACTTCCATGCATGCGCTACATGAAGAAGCCAATAATATTGTCTAGGACTCAAATGCTCCAAGGAAGAATGACACATAAACATCCATTCAAGGTTTAGCAACCACGAGCAAGTCAAGTCCACTGTGACTGTGTCTGTCCTTCACAAAATCAAGTGTCATTCATATACCATGCATCTTACAACACATGAAGCATCCCAACATATGATGTAACAATTTTGGAGTATCCCTAAAAGCTTACACATGATACATCCTTGGACAACCCAAGATTCAAGTTACCTATCCGAACTCTTGTTACTTATTCTCTTAACAAGACATCCGGGAAGTACTTTGGGTGATGAATACCAACAAAGTTGTTGATGAGGAGGGGTTTTAGGTGGAATTCTTCAAATATGGTCTTCATGCTCTAGATAGTCAATTGTGTGATATGTTCAACCACGTTGTCTTTACTGGTTTTCTATAGACTTGGACACATCACACTATTCACTTGATCCGCAAATTGGGCCCCAAACATGGATCCAAACAATTACAAAACGATCATGGTTGGCCACAGTTTCGTAAAGCTCTATGCTATGGTACTCCACATGAAGGTTTGTAAGGAGCTAGAAAGGAGACACCTTAGAGTTGGGGGATATGATGGATTTCGACCTACACATTAGACCATTGACCACATTTGTACACTTTGACCCATCATCGAGGAGACGTTGGATCGCTCTTTGAAAGTCTATTGTTGCTTTGTAGACTTTTAGAAAGTCTTTGAATCTATTACACACAAGTCCCTTTTCTAGAGGCTTAAAGACATTGCCTTTTGTGATACATTATTGACAACCATCATTGTATGAGTCTATCCGTTTTCTCCTCTGTACTGCTTGCAGGGTGTCAGATTTTATTAGGAGTGCCATTGGTGTCAAGTGAGGGTGCTCCCTATCTCCCATCTTATTTTGGGATATACATAGATGAGATGGAGTCCTTTTTACACGATCATATCTAGGATGACAATGGGTGCCTACTCCATTAGGTCTTGATATCCATCCCACTCTTCATTGACGATGTGGTTTTATTGGCCTCATTCCTAGAGGGCCTATAGAGACAAATAGATGCTTTGGCTCTTTTTTGTGACCTTCGATAGTTGATGGTCAACCTGGGTAAACCTTGGTTTACCTAGGTTTCAATGGGTTAAAGAAAGTACTTTTGGATCATCGTTTTGTATTTAGAGAGGAGATTGAGATCACCACCACCTATACTTACTTAGAGGTGCAATTCTCAGGGAATTTCTTGAATATGAGACATGCCCTTCAACTACAGGTCAATAATGGTTACGAAACCCTGGCACTTCTCGAGAGAGTTTTTCAAGCACCATTTCCAAGACATACTATCCGAGACTTCTCTCATGGACACCCTGATTTGATACATAATGCTTTATATTTTAGAGGTTTGGGGGCCTTGTTTGCTAGTTTGATTGGGATTCCTTGTTTGCTAGTTTGATTGGGATTCAATTGAGAGAGTACAAACCCTTCTCCAATGCATTAGTAGATGCGGAGCGACAATACCTCAACCCATCATTCTTGCAAAGTTCAGTGTGCAACCTCTTTGCCTTGAGACCATGTTTATCCTTGTCTTACTTCTTCATTACGTTGGGGATTTCACCATCTCGCTAAATGGACATGATTGATATTCGTACTTGGCTTTTTATTTATTTGATTCCATTGCTTTAGGTAGTCCCTCTAGCAGGGCTCGTTGTTGGTTTATGGTGGTCTTAGATCTCTTGGAGTCTGTGGGTATTTTGATGGATATCTTCCTCGTTTAGATACTCGTAGACGCTTTTGGTCATTTGTTACTTACTAGGCAAGAGATGAATAGGATCATTTTGGACGACATTTATTGCTAGTTCATTCAGGTCAATTGGTCCAATGCACAAAGTGGGTTGCGTATGAATTTTGAAGATGGATTTCTATGCTGAGCACTTCATGGAGGTGAGGGACAGACTCCTTCAACCTCTATCTACACTTTGCCATTGGGTACACACTCTTTGTATACCCTTGGGCCACTTTTGGGTCGGTTTGCATAGACTTTGGGTGGAGGCGAACCACTAGATTAATTGAGCAGATAGGATTTGCTAGCCATGCCATTTTCAGGAGGTCGAGATAGAGGAGCACTTCATATTCTGCTTCCCCTTATACTTTGAGATCTAAGCGATATTCCATTATCTATTTAAGGCATCGCAAAACCTATCCACTTTTTTCAATCATGTTGACAACATATGCCTGGCATTGTACATGCATGAGACCCTTTGGCTCCGCTCCCATGCTCTTCAACTTCCTCCAAGATTAGACTGCCTAATGGATTATTTCCATTTTTATAGTGCTCCCATTAGCTAGGGGTACCAAGTGATAGACAAACATCAGTATCATATTCTACTCTAAATCAGTGTGGACCCAAGGACCATCCCTACAGTCTGGAGACCTCGGTGGCATTGCTAGTCTAGATTCCATACTAGTAGACATATGAGATCATTAAGGCCACAACGATGAGCGATATCCTTCAGATTGCAACTTACATCACTATCTAGGGCATTTGTTGGATCTTCTTCCACACAAATTTCTATATTGAGTTTTCTCTATTTGGCCTCAAATGGATCTAGCTATCCTTGACTTACCTTCATCATTATTTGTATTCTAGTTCTCAGATCCATCCCCCATTGCTCTCTCCAAGAGCAATGACCTACTACGAGAATCTAGGTTTTTCAGACTTTAGCCTAAATCAATACTTCACTTTATGTTTCTTGCTTGCTTTTAATAGGAGTTGTTTTGATGCTCCTGATTTGTAATGACATCACTTTACCCAATAATCCCATTGACCTACTTTTGTGGTCATTAAATTATCTTATCTACCTATTAACTCGCGTAGGTGTTGTAAACATAGGGTTATTTGAGTGTAGATTTGTTAAGATAAATTGGTCATAATTGGAATTTTAACAACTTCTTAGAGATATTGATTACTCTTTGTATATTTAAGTTTCAAACTATTACATGCTTTTCACTCTATTATAAGAAGTTGCCAAGCTGCATTAAAATTAAGAGACAGAGGCCTTTTGTTTCTTAGAAAAGATGATTGAGAGTTTGGGTCTTGCCACAAAAGGCACAAGTTGGTAAGGCTACTATTGCTGTCCAATGACATCATTGCCATGCATTAAATCGCAGGAAAAAATGGCCTTTATTCTATTGGGGTCTTGTAGATTGTTCGAAGCCTAAATAGACAGGTGGAGACTTTGGAATGCAATCCCTATCCTTTGTTTAAACCTATGTCTAATGTTGGAGTACAATTGAACCATCTGTAAACAATGCTAGGCTTGGATTGAACAAATGACTCGTTTCTATTACAAAACCATTCCTACCACCAATTATGTGGAGGTTTGACACTGCTTAAAATATGTATTTCAAATGATACTTTTATTTAAAAAAAATAAATTCATTTGAATTTTGCAAAATAAATATTTAGTCATGTCGAGGCATGGAATATTGTCTCTTCTCATAGATTAGATGTCTTGAAATGTTCTTGTTGCTTTTTGGAGGAAACACAAGTTGGAGAAATTAGGTTTCTTTGCAAGTGGCTTGTTCTCATGAAGGATCACGATGGATCTCCATTATGAGTGGCCATTTGTTGAAAGCCCACATTTAATTTCACCCCCCCTTTCATCGAATGTAAGGGCTTAACGACTTCCCAAGCCTACTAGATACAAATAATCCTCTAGTTTAATTTTGGGTTGGATTGATAACTGACATCTATAAACTGAGCCCTTAGTAGCGTTGCTTACCACTAGCCGTGCTTGAACTGATATATTTGCCAATTAGATGTTTGTGGGCTGCTCTTCCTTTAAGGAATGAATAATCAATTTTCGCAAAGGGACGAACCCCACTTTTGCACGTTTATGATGTCCAAACATGCTTGGGCTTTGTGGTTGGCACAACACAGGTTTCAACTAACACGAGAAACCCAATTACCCCCTCAATCTATACCAAGCGAAGGCATCTCTATGGAGCAAATTGAGGCCTGCAAAGTCTAAGGCGACCTTGAAGATTCATCGGGTAGCCTGTACAGTGTATACCCTCACGGGTAGTCCTCTTCCTCTCCGAGCACTGCTCCCAGCCCTCGGTCATCTATAGCAGGCCCTAAACAGGGCTTTTTGGGCAGCCTGATAACACCCTCGGGCAGCTGCCACCAAGCCGGAACAGTCATAGTCTGCCATCTATAGACCTCGGGTAGAGAATATCAGGGTTCGGGTTAGTTTCTGGGCATAAACAGTCCGGGCAGGTATCTGGGCAGCCTGGGCAGGCAACAACAAATTTGGGCAGCTCCGTGCAGCGAGAAATCCATCTCGGGCAACAGATCTGAGTATTCAGGCAATTGGAAGAAATTAGGGTAGAAAGCCCTAATTTGGACTTTTTGTAAAATTCATTTTTTGTGGATTTGTTTGATCAGTGGTACAAACCAATTAGGGTTTGAAATTTATGGAAGACTCAGTCATCTCATTTAAGAGATGAATTGCTAATGCTTTTGGGGTTTTTGTCCTTTAAAGGTTTCCCCAATGAAAAACTCTTGTGTTCTTTGTGTGTGATGTGTTGATCTATCTACTGCACTTGTCTATTGTTATCTTACAGTTTGCAAAATTTTTAAAGAGTTCATGCTAATGCTAAAATTCAACATGGTATTAGAGCGTAGCATGTGAAGACCCAGTAAGAGGCTGATTACTTTTGTCTTCCTGGACCTTGGGACATCTTGCAGACTTAGATAACTGACTTGTGAAGAAGAGATGGCTACCAACCCTTTCAGACCGAAAGAGAAGCTTGAAGGTTCAACAAACTACAACTTCTGGAAGGCTAGGCTCACTGCCACCTTGGAGGAAAATGATCTTGATGACTTGGTGTTCAACACCATAGAAGAACCAACATCCAATGCTGGTAGAATTGCTTTCAAGATGAAGCAAGCAAAGGCTAGAAGGATCATCTATGATTCAATCAAGGAAGCCTTGATGTGCACCATAACACCATTGAAGACCGCCAAAGAATGCTTTGACACCTTGACGAACTTGTATGAGAAGAAGGCTCCAAGTTAGAAAAGAGTTTTTAAGAAAAGACTTCGAACACTAAAGATGAACAAGGATGTAGGAGTTGGACCCTTCTGCACAAAGATTACAGGAAAGAGACTAACTTACTGCTATTGGTATTACTGTGGATGATGATGGTCTTGTACAAATTGTATTCGATGGTCTTCCCAATTCTTGGGAAACCTTTCTGGCATCAGTAAGTGGACGTGAAAACCAGCCAAACTTTGATAGACTTTGGCATGATTGCTTGGAAGAAGAAGGAAGAGTTTCAAGCAAGGCAGCTGGCACTAAGGAAGGAAACCTTGCTCTTACAGCTAAGACAAGGAAATTCAAGATGCCCCCTCCTCAAAAAAAGAAGGGAAAGAAACCTCAAGGTAAACACATTGATGTTTCAGATTTAGAATGCTATAATTGTCATAAGATTGGGCACTTTGCTAAGGATTGCAGGCAACCCAAGAGAAAGTACAAGATAAGGTTCCAAGCTTCTGCTGCAGAAGAAGAAGAACCCAAGAAGGAAAAGAATGCTAAGGCTATCGAAGAATATGAACCTAGAAGAGAATACTATCTGGTCTTTGCTATTTCTGGATCCATCACTGACAGTGCTCACTCTTGGTTAGTAGACAGTGGTGGCTCCAGACATATGACGGGTAATCATGGAGCACTCACCAACTACAGAAAGAAGAAGTTCACTAATCAAGTGGAACTTGGAGATGACTCCACTTACAAGATTGAAGGAGTTGGCTCAACCTCACTTCAACTTGATTCAGGTACGGTTTTACATATTGATGATGTTTTATATGTTCTTGGATTGAAGAAAAACCTCCTCTCTGTTGCTGGCTTAGAAGACAAGGGCTACAGAGTCCTCTTCATGGACAAGGTCCTACGATGGGCAAAGAATGAGAAACTAAGCTTAGCTGTACAGATTGGGGTTCAAGAGGGAGGTCTTTATAAGGCTTCAGGAAATTCCACAGAAGCCTTGGTTCATCACACAGTTGACTCATGTAAGCTGTGGCATCAGAGGCCTGGACACCTCCACTATACAACTCTCCCAGGTCTACAAAAGATGGTTACAGTATGCCATAGATGTCTTCCAAACATGGACGTATTTGCAAAGGTTGTGCTTTAGGTAAGAACACTAAGAAACCTTTCTCCAGAAGCAAGAATATATCTAAAGGTTTATTGGATTTGATTCACTTTGACATTTATGGGCCTATGTCTTCACCCTCCTTGAGTGGGTGCTTGTACTATGATCACTCTCGGAAATCTTGGATCAAAGAGTTCAAGGCTCTTATTGAAAATCATACATGAATAAAAAGAGAGCTTCCAAAGGAAGCTAAAGAACCCTCTTCTGACATCCCAGACTCAGAAGTTCAGAGGGAGGACGAAGAATTTGTTACTCAAATTCTAGATTTACCTGAAGTGCCTGAAAGTCCGCCAGAAGAACTACTTGAGGCCCCTCCTTCCAAAAGGAGACTTGCTAGGTACCAAGAAACGATACAAGAAGCTAAGAATCATAAAGCTTCTCTCGGGACTTCCAGAGAAAGTATAAGACCATAGAAGTATTCAGGCCTTATGAGCCCGATTATCAATGTTGATTCTTCCACATACAAAGAAGCAACAAGGCAACAAGTTGTTCATAATCTTATGTTGATCCTAGTTTTGTATATGGATGAGTTGTTCATTACTGGAGAGGAACAACTGATAGCTTAATGTCAGAGGGAGCTCACCTTTGAATTTGAAATAAAGAATCTTGGTTTGATGCTTTATTTTCTTGGCCTTGAGGTTTGAGAAAAAGCTAGACGAGATCTTCCTAACATAAGGGAAGTATGCAGTTGATATTGTACTGAGATTTGGAGTGTAGGACTGCAAGTCCATGAGTGTGTTTTTGACAACCAACTTGAAGAAGTTGCGATACTCGACCACTAGTTCACAAGATGTGAATACTACTTTGTATTAACAACTCATTGGATCCCTGATGTATCTCGTACACACGAGATCATATATCTGTTACTCAGATTGGGCTGGCAGTACAATAGACTGGAAAGGTACTTCTAGTTACTGTTTCAGTAAGAGATCTGCAATGATCTCTTGGTCCAGCAGGAAACATGGTTCGATAGCTCAGAGTACAGTGGAAGCAGAGTATATTGTTGTAAGTGATGCTTGCAAGAAAGTGATTTGGCTTAGGAAAACTCTTTGATCTATTCGGTGGAAGGCTTGACTCAATGATTATCCGTTGTAATAATCAGAGTTGCATTAGGCTTTCATAAATTCTAGTGTTTCATGATAGATCGAAACACATTAAAATGAAGTATCATTTCATCAGAGACCTAGTTCAGAGAGGTACTCTAAAGTTGCAGTACATCTGTACAGATGAATAGATTAGAGATATTATGACTGAGCCTATGACAACAACATAGTTGGTGTACTTCCGTGACAAGCTTGGCATGGCAGAGAATACCTCTCTCGATGAGAGGGAGTGTTGATTTTTCCTGTGCAGCATCGAGAGCCATTCTCTGAGGAGAATAGGGATATCTGGTCAAGGACCAGGATGTGGAACCAGTCTTGCATTGGGGGAACTCAGCCTTGTGTTGAGTAGCCATTCTTTTGAATGGGGACATCTGGTCAAGGACCAGGATGTGGAACCAGTCTTGCATTGGGGGAACTTAGCCCTGTGCTGAGTAGCCATTCTTTTGAATGGGGGCATCTGGTCAAGGACCATGACCATGATGTGGAACCAGTCTTGCACTGGGGGAACTCAACTTTGTGCGGAGTAGCCATTCTTCTGAAAGGGGGCATTTGGTCAAGGACCAGGATGTGGAACTAGTCTTGCACTGGGGGAACTCAACCTTGTGTTGAGTAGCCATTCTTCTGAATGGGGACATTTGGTCAAGGACCAAGATATGGAATCAGTCTGAACACTGGGGGAACTCAAGTTAGAACTGAGTGGCCATTCTTTGAATGGAGGTACTTGATGAACTAGTTCAGGACTGGGGGACTCAGCCCAGGGTTGAGGGCCATTCTCTGGGAGAATGGAGGCGCTTGGTCAGTTACCAAGTATTTGACCTTGAGTATTTGATCAAGTATCCACATCCGTATTTGGTAGCTATGATTCCAAGTGGATTGCCAAGTGTTGTTTTTGTGGAAACTTGGAGAGTGTCGATTGTTTTTCATTTCTTTGGCCGGAAAATTAGAACAACAATTAGAATTGAAGTATGGACTTACTGTATTCACATGCCTAATTTATGTTGATAGTTTCCCAAAGCACATAGATGTAGAGGACAAAGCAGAAGCTAATTGAGCGTGGCTGGCTGATGGCTAGAGCTTTGTTCTAATTCATTTTTTGTTATGACAGTGCTGACTCTTTACTATGTAAATTCATTTGTTTTCTTATAACAGTCTTGATTCCTTACTATATAATTCTAAATGACGATGGATGTAATTACATGATGTATCATTGTATTTCCTTGTGATTTGGACATTGATAATTTTGCAATGAAAATTACATTATTACAATGCTTCTCCTATTTGGAATACCGATTTCCAAATTGTGTAATTGCCAATTAGATCATGGATGTCGTTGGCTTAATTGTATAAATGCATGAGTAATTATGCATAAAAAAATTCTATTATTTTTTTAGAATTTGTTTTATTTTTGATATTTTTAATATTTGGGGTAGGGTATCGTATATCGGGAGGGCTCTCCATATGTACCCCAAACATTCTTGACTCTGTACTATTTAAATATTAAATGATGATGTGTGTAATTATATGGTATATTATTGTATTTCATTTTGATTTGGACATGGATGATTTTGCAATGGAAATTGCAATGCTTCTCTTATTTGGAATACCAATTCCAGATTATGTAATTGCCAATTTGATCATGGATGTTGTTGGCTTAATTGTTTAAATGCATAATTAAAATGCATACATAATCTCTATTATTTTTTATATTTAGACTTGGTTTTATTTTTATATATTTAATATTTATAGTAGGGTATCATATCTGGTACCCGTACTCCCCTTGAGATTTAGGGAGGCTCTCCATACATCCCCCTGACACTTGGTGGCAAATTGAAAAAATGATAAATCTGTTCACAACTGAAAAAAACAATTGAATGGGGACATTTTAGTCTTTTTAAGCTGCTGCTAGCCACCACAAATAATTTCTTTTGAAAATTTGCTCTGAAAACCTAGTGATTCCTTATTTTTTGCTATTGGAAACACGAGAAATGCAGAAAAAAAGAAGAAAGCTAGTGTTTGTTTTACCCAAGTAATCTTCCCAGAAAATACATCTTAGGGTTTGCTGTGAGGTTCACATGTTTTTCCCCAGAAAAGCTTCTTTTGGGTTATCATCATTTTTTGTTTGGGCTTTTGAGGAAGATGTCACATGTGACCAAAGTTTTAAAAATCGGAATCGGACTCGGAATCGGTCGAGGGTCAATTCGGAATTGGAATCGGAATCGGAATCGGTAATGAATCGGTAATGAATCGGTCATAAATCGGCCGATTTGAATTTAATGAATCGGTTTGCTAAAAAATACATAAAATATTAAATTTTAAAGAAAAACAACATTTTCAAGATTATAATCCATGATTCCAAGGCATTGAAGACAAAATAACTAGAATCTGCTCATGTATATACCATATAAGAGTCAATATATCAAAATGAGACAAATTATATTGTAATCTGGAGTCTATGACTGTACTCTATGCAATACATAAATGATAATACATATAACATATCTAGGATACTAGAACAAAATACATAATTCATGAGGCCTATGCGGCTAGGCCCTATATAGTAAACCTATATGGCTTGGAGAGTCCAAAAAACATGCTACATAATAAACTACATAATACATCATCAATGATCATCATCAAACTCAGCACCACTGCTAGAACTAGAACTAGAAGAAGAACCAGAAGGACTAGCAAATGCATCATGATCTGGCTCAGTCTTGTGCTCCTTAGGATCAAAGTCATCTGCTAATGAAGTAGTAGTACTGGCTGAATGTCGACGTTGTTGACGACTATAAGTACAAGGTCCTGATTGGCTAGTGCCCGCCATGCCTGGCACTGCTCTCTTAGCATCTACACCTGTATGAACTGATGGCATCGACAATAAAGGATCTGCATCCAACAGAACATCCAGCAAGTTCTCCAGCTCAACATCTATGTCATCACCAAACTCTGGCGGTTGGGTCTCCACTACCCAATCTGAGGTTGGATCTATATCATCCAACACAATGGGATCCGTATCAGGTCTTTTGCTCATCAATTGGTTGCGCCTGAGTCAGAGGTTGTACTGCACGAAGACTAGATCGTTTAACCGTTTTTGCTCTAAACGGTTTCTCTTCTTTGTGTGAATCCGCTCAAACAAAGACCAATTGCGCTCCCGATAGATGATCACAGATTCAATAAGCAGCAATGAGATCAATGATAATTTGCCCAGTGAATAGTACAAGTAATAGAGCCCCAAATGATCAGATGAATGTGTCTCCAGTGATATGGGCAAGAGGGATATGCCCTCAGTATTTGTTTAGAAAGACTGCAATATGCCTTCAATGAAATAGCAAGGAAATACGCTTTTGTAGAATGAATCTTCAACGCCTCCAGTGAAGAGAGATAGGAAGAACCTCCAGTGATAACTAATAATGAGCCCTTAGGATGGTCAAAGGAATTCAGCCCTCATAGAAATATGCAAATGGAAAAGTCTTTGGATCCCTGCAAAGATTGATGAATATGTGTTGTCTTGAAGCCCGGTAACAGAACTGGATGATCTATCCTCGGTGATGCCACCTAAGTTGTACTTGTGGATTTTGCAAGTGAGTCGGTAGGGTTTGAACAAACACCATTGTTCATTATTTAGAGTTCAAAAGTCATTCAGGCTTCTTCTGGGAATTGTTTTAAAATTTTCTTGTACTCCATGTTCATACCCCCTTGGGGGAGTTGTAATAAAATGTTATAGCATGGTGGTGTATGTAAAAGACTCGGTCTCCTAGACTTATATATCAATTCGACTAGCCCAGAGTGTTTTTTCCCTTAGAGATTATTTTTTGTTGAATAAACGATTAATAATTTCTGAGTTTTTCACTCATACCTCCAAAGTTGGGGTGGTCGTCTTGGTTTTTAAGCCTAGGGGTTTATTAGAGTCTATGTGTCAATGTTTATAAACATGCTAGGCATTAATATTGAGTCATGTGGACATGTGCTAGGTCCCCCTAGGTTTTTTTTATAGTTTTGGTAAAAATATTTTTTCTCGTAAACTTGGACTATTTTTTAATAGTCTAATTGGAAAAATTGGAAATGTAATAAAAGTGTGGTTAGGGATTAGTTTTGGCCTTGGGGGTGCTCGTTTTCTAACTCAGAGCACCCGTTTAACCCAATACCCACTTTTCCTAAGTTTTAAGTGATAAATTTATCACTTAAGTAAAAAATCTCCTAAAAATCAAATTTATTAATTGAAAAATAGAAATAATTAATAAATGGAGAATATTCCCAAATTCCCAAATCAGTCGGATTTGCTTTGATTTGATTGAAATCAGTCTCATCGGCTTTAGATAGGCTATAGGCGAGTCCATTCCATGATTGAAGTCACTGATTGAGACGGAAGAGGTACTTAATTGGCTCATGCAGTCAAAGAGACCGTGCCCTCTTTCTCTCTCCTCCAAACGTGTGGGCTGGTTGGCAGCTAATTAATGGGTTGGTTGGTCCACTGAGAGAGGTGGGGATCATGTATTTAGTTCTACTCCTGATCAAACTCAGTTGAAGGTTAGATCAAACTCAGCTCAACTCTCCCTCAGCTGGACTCTCTCTCTCAGTCAGGCATGCACCCCTCTTGGCTTGTTTGGCGATAAATAAAGACCAACTCTCTCATTCCAAACTAGTTAGAGTCTAAGAAACCGGATTCATCCTCTAGCCCCCCCGTGTCCCGTGGGGAACGAATCGGACATGATTCGTGTCCGACACGAGCCCGATTCGACTTTCAGTTGAATCCTAAAACTGGACACGAGAATCCATCGAATCGGACATGAAAATAAATCGTGTCTCGAAAACCGGACACGAATCCCGAAAACAGGACACGAGAATCCATCGAATCGGACATGAAAATAAATCGTGTCCCGAAAACCGGACACGAATCCCGAAAACAGGACACGTGACCGGCGGAAAAAGACAGCGCTGTTTGCTTAAATTCAATTTTTTGTCTTTTATTTTGTCATTTGAAAGGAAGCAATTGATTGAGAGTGAGTTTTATGTGCAGGTGAAGGAGTTTTGAAGGAGATTTGAAGGCTATCCATTGTTTCCAAGCGGTTCCAAGTGCATTCCGGTGGATTTGTGAAGAGGATTGCAAGCCCAACCATCACACAAGAAAATGAATGTCTCAATCAGCTAGGGTAGGAGGTAGGGGTCAAAGGAAAGGGAGAAATGCACCATCTAGGGCCTCCCCTCCTATTCCACCAAGCACAACCGGTTCTCCTCCTCCGTCAAGTGCTCCATCGGCTGCTAGTGGAGCTCATGCTCCATGTAACCCTGTTTTAGCAAGACAACAAGCCCAAGAAAAAAAATACCCTTTGTGGAAGTATGTGACAAGGAAAGATGGGCCCAGGGCAAAGCTTGGTGGGGGAGGCAATGTGTCTTGGAGATGCAATTTTTGCAACCATGAGTTCATGAGCACATATTTCCGGGTTAAGGGCCATTTGTTGGCCATTCCTTCTTGCGAGATTTCTTCATGCAAAGCGGTGACTGCTAACCAAAGGAGGGATATGGAAAGAGAGGATAATGTTGGCTTAGGGAAGGTGGCAGCAGCAAGCAAGAAAAAAGAGGATGATCCTCTTCCATTTTTGAGGAAGTCCTCTAGCACCAAGACTCCATTTCCACCTAGCATTCATGGGCGTGGAGATACTTATCAAACAAGAAAGAAGCAATCTACAGGTGGTCCAATGGATAGGATTTTCCAACAAGAGGCGCGAGAAGAGGTAGACCTTACCATTGCATTTTTCTTCTACCTCAACTTCATCTCATTCAATGTTGCACGGTCACCATTGTATTTTGAGATGGTTCGAACTATCTTGGAACAAGCTCCAAGTGGTTATGTGCCTCCTGGTTCAGAGAAGCTTAGAACCACATTGTTGGTTAAAGCAAAC
>LPNX010718412.1:30866-78735 GCA_001517045.1 Pseudotsuga menziesii | reverse complement strand
TAATTTCTATTGAATATTTGTAAATGTTCTAGTTTCTAAATATTTTTGGATCTATATGTCTATATTTTTAAATTTTAATATATATATATATATATATATAAAACGTATCCTACGTGTCCTGATTCCGGGGGTCACCGTGTCTATGTCGGACTCTCGTATTTTCGTGTCCTTCGTGTCTCGTGTCCCCGTGTCAGGTGACTTAGGTTAGAGTTGGATGAAGAGCTGGTGGCAATTGTAATATTGTTATTTTTCATTCATTTGCTGAATAAAGAAGCTTTGGAGGCTATACCGTGTAGTGCTTGAATTGTGTGGATTCCCAGCGTCATGCTGCAAATGTGGTAACTACAATTTTTTCCAATTTTGTGTTTTTTCATGTTCTAGCTTCAAAGGATTTAGTTGAATCGATAAGAATTTAGATTTGGCAAGTAAGTTTACTTGCTTTATTTATTTATATTGTGCAAGCTCAAGAATCTAAGATCTAGATCTCACGAGTTTGTGCAAGTTTTTGTGATCTAGTTGCAGGTTGCCAATCGGATGATGTGTGGATCAAGGTTGACGCCATTCTCTATTCAAAAAGCTCAAGACATTGTCTCTTGGTGCTCTACAAAAGGGTCTCCTTTAAGCTTGTTTCATTCCAACAACAAACCAACCTTCACTCCTCTTCCTCCTTTCTTAAAACATTCAACTTTTTCTTGGTTACTTTGTTTATGCATGAGCTTCTAGTTTACTATCTGGAAATATTTTCATTAGATCTCATACATAAGCATTCAAAAAAGCTAGATCTCTTTTTTTTTAAAGTTTCCATAAGCATTCTAGATCTAGATTAGGAAAGTTTCATTTTTCACAAGTTACTGAAAGTGGATCTAAAGGCTTGTTGAAATGTATAGTCTTTCCTTTAAAGTTTAAAAGATAAATCTGGCATTTAAGTGCATTTGTATTGGTTGCCCAAAAGCAAGCCAAGATTCCAAGGAAAGCTTGCTTTCCTTAGTTCAATTTTTTGCATTTTTACATAGTTTTAACTTAGAATCTTTTCATTTTTTTTTCATTTTTCAAAGACACTTCTAAAGTGTTTTTGGGAAATTTTTAACTAATATTGCTTGCTGGTTTTTAGCAGGTCCATTCAAAAAGAGGAGGAGGTGCTGCCCAAGAACTGACTTTTGGGCCATCCAGAGCTCCCAAGAAGTTTCCCTATCTTTCGTGTTCATTTTTGGATTGTTTTGTAAGCCCTTGGTTTCGTTCCGTATAAGAACCAAGTGGTATTTTCCATTAGACATTGTATGGTTTAGGCTCTTTCGAGCCCACTCCCCAATCCCCTAGGGGAGATTCGCGTCGATTTCCCATTTTTGCATTTTTTCACACTTTTTATTTTCTCTCATTTTTGATTTAGTTTAGTTTGTTTTATTCATTTGTAGAATAGTGTACTTTGTTTAATACTGCAAGATCTTACCATTCCATATTTCAAAGTAATACTATTACTTACCCCATGATTTCTTGAGTGATCCGAAAGGGGAAAGAGATTCGTGGTAGATTAATTAGATAACCTTTTTTTTGTTCTTTCTTGCACTTTAATTCTAATTTCACTACAAAAACATTAATAAAATCCACCCCTCCTTACTTTCTCGATTGCGATTCACTCGAATCAAAAGAGATTCTTGCAGGTCACTTTTTCTTATTTTAACAACAAAACTATTCTTAAAATCCTAAAATCTTTTAAACTCCGTTGTGTATGCTCTGCACTGCTGCGGTTCAAACGAACAGTTGGTTGCATCAAAAGCAACGTGGGTGACTAGCTTTAATTAGGTCTCATTTTTCAATTAACTTCCCAGGCGAAAATCCAATGCCTCTAAATAATCCGTTGCGGTGGCAAAATCCACAAAGGAAGCGGGAACAACTGGGTAGCGACCTCGAGACACGGTTAGGCTACACCCTTGTTGGTGTAGTGTTGAACACGTCTTAGAGACTCGAACTAACCCATATAACCCTTGCGAGGAGCCGCATCGGATAACGTGTTTGGACATACTCCTTGTACCTTTGGGTATATTTGGGGTTCCCTTTTCCCCTTAAGTTAATCAACTCATCTCCACATTAATTTAATTTGACCATTTGGCACTGGTTCTTTATTTTATATAAATCACTTGATTTCATGTGCTTGGATATATCATACATTGATTTTTATGCTGTTGTGATTTAAATCTTGTTGCATTATCTTATGTTAGTATTTGCTTTCATCAAACTCCTAAGTAGTTTTAATCTTCACTGTAACACTAAGCTTTAACAACCGTAGCAGTTTAATAGGGTTTACCCCCCCTGGCTTCGTTAGGAGTTGGCCTAAACGGAGGAGTCAAGAACAAGGTGATAGCCTTGACTCGAGACTTGCCCCCAATGACACATCGAGTGGCTTGAAGATTTCTGCCACGTTTCCCCCAGGTGTGTGAAAGGAGACAACACTCAGTTTTGGCTAAGATGGATATATTTCGCCATCGAACCCAATGTTAGCTAAGGAAAGTTGCCCTCAATGTAACGAACATAAATAAGAAAATAATTAAATAATTAAATAGTTTATAGTTAGGTTAGTATGAAAGGAGGCGTCTCCTCATCATGAATGTCCAAGCCATATTTAAGGCTAAGACATCATTGTAATATTCATCATCTTATATATATTATTCTTATTTATCATCCAACATGATAGTCGGATTCGATTATTGAGAGATCAACCGGACTCGGTTGCTCCATTTGGTATTAGAGCGGATTCGCTCCTTCGACCTGAGCTCGGTTTTGGCTCCTCATTCTACTCTCTCTATCGCCCATCCTCAACCACCCTCACGTCGCCTTTGAGTGGTATCTGATCGTTTCCTCACTCTCCATTCTTCTCCACCTCTCATCGGCTCCACCTTTCTCCTCCACGCTTCTCCCTCTCCTCTCCTCACTCTTCCACGTGGCATTCTATACACCCACACCCACACCTTCTCACTCTCCTTCGCTGCACTCTTCCATAACCCACGACCATCCACATCACCTACCAGCTCATCCTCCCATGTCCCCATCTCCTCTTCGCTGCAGCACTTTCAAGCGTGCGCGCTCCTTCTACGCTATTCTCCCAATCACCCTTCTCCTCGCGCCTCCTGCGCGTTCCACCCCCATCAGCCCTTCTCCCATCCCCCGTTCCTCTGCCCATACTCCATGCTGCCGAAGCCACCTCCTTTCAGCTCCCCGCTGCCATTCTCTTCCACCTCCGCTCCTCTGCCCGTGCTCCACCCGCACGCGTTGCCACAGCCTCCCACTCCACGCTCCTCCCACGTCCTTGCTCCACGCTGCTCCATCTTCCCGCCTCCTCCCCTCGACGCTCGCCCCAACCACCGCCAACCTCCTTCACACGCTGTCGCTCCCTCCAACTCCACGACCTGCAACCAACAAAAAAAAACACAAAACAATATATTATCAGTGTTACATGGGGACTCGCCCCGCAAGGTTGGGGGCATGCCCCCCTCGCTCCTTGCGCCCCGGGGGCTTGGGGGCTCCTGGGGGAACATTTCCCAGCGTCCCCAAAATGAGGAGACTCTCAGAAACTCACAAGGGCGCGCTTTCCCCCTGTTCTGGAGCGCGCTCCGGTGAAGGGGGGCTCCCACACGCCCCCTCCAGAAACTAGGGGGCTCCTAGATGCCCCCCACGATTTTCCCAATTTTAGTTTTAAAAAACAAAATTTTAATTTTAATTGTTGTTTAGTCTCTATTTCAAGCTTAGTCTTTAGTAATTTACTATTTCACTATTTTAGCATGCAATATCATTGATTCAAGTTTTCAATTACAATGACTGAAATTCGAAATATGAATATCAAGATTCAAATGACAAATTTGAAAATTATCATGATGAATTGTATAACGTGCTTGTATTATTAATTTGCTATATTCTGATTTACATTGCACAATGATAAACTTAGTATTTACTATTTATTATTTACTTTTAGTAGTTTACATGGGATGAATCATTGAATTGTTATTGTTGGGATTTAATAATTTATAATATTAATTTTTATTAAGACCTGGACGTCCCCCCGCCCCCCTACCCCACCCCCGAAATTTCGCTAAAATTTGGGGGTGGTCTCCACACCTCCCCAATGTGCATTTCCCCGCTCCCGCATTCCTTCATCCCGAAAACTTGGGGGAACATTGTATATTATATAATATAATATAATATAATATAATATAATATAATATATTATATTATATTATATTATATTATATATAATATATTATATAATATATAATATAATATAATATAATATAATATAATATTGTAATATATTTATTATAATATATTAAAAAAAATTAAATATTATATCTTATTATTATAATATTTAAAAAAAACAATAATAATAATAATATTAATTAATTAATTAATTAATATATTATTATTCAATTTCACCTCAAAAGCCAAAATAGCGTTGAAATACACACCTTTGCATACAACGTCCAAGACCATGGCAGAACTGAAAGAAAAAATCGAAAAAATGGAGAAAGACATCAAGTCCCTTGTTGCTAACCAGAAGGGTTTGAAGGAAGAGATGCAAAATAAGAATACAGTACTCAAAGACAAGCTTGTTCTGGTACTAGAAAGAAGGCTAGATGAAAAATTTGACATCCTGAGCTAAAAACAAAAAGACCTAGATGACAAAATGAGTACCATGACTCAAAAAATAAACACCTTAACACAAAACATGAGCACCATGACGTAGAACCATAATACATTAATCGAGATGTTACAAAGGCTCATACCCAGTTCGGACCAAGTCAGCAGTACAGACATGTTAGATGCCTCATTTCATGTTGCCACCCAAGAAACACTCGCAAAGAATCAAGAAGAATTGCAAAAAGAAATAAAGATTAACAATGCGACGCTTAAGCAAGAGATAGAAACAAAAGTACTGCCAGATATGGAGGCACGATTATACAGCAAAATAGATGCTATCAATAATATAGTAGAAAATAAAAAGGGTAAAAATCACCGTCAACAACGAAGCAGTTCAAATATGTCACTTTCATCGTCCAGTAGTTTCGAGCCACCATCAAACCGTTAAGGCAAAGGGAAATCAATATCGTCCTTACAAAGTGTACCCATCTAAGGCAAAAATAGAGTTGTTGAAATACAATGGCAGTGAAGACCAATGCATTGCTTGGATAAACAAGGCTGAAGAATACTTCGACATTTACAATATTCAATCTAACGAGGAGAAGGTGAAATATGCGTCAATGCATATGGAAGGGTACGCCTATAATTGGTACTTATGGTGGACGAGAGATAATTTTGCCTATACTTGGAACTTGTTCAAAAATGATTTTTTTAATAGGTTTCAAGGAATCGAAGAAGATGATTTTTTCAGTAAACTTACCAGATTACAATAGGTTGGAAGCGTTGAGGAATTCACACATCAGTGGGAATCCTTATTGACACGAGTATTTGGGTTGTCTGACAAGCAAAGACTCGAAACCTATTTTGGAGGTCTTAAACCATACCTCCAAAAAGAGTTAAAGTTGCATGACATACCTAACGTAGAAGTAGCAAGGCATAAAGCAAAAGCCGCATAACACAAATTGGAAGGAATTAAAACAAGAGGCGATAACCATTATTGTCAAGAAAAGGAGACACAATGTAGGTACTGTGCAGATACTTGGTCACCCGGTCATCAATCCCACAAACCTCATTTGTATGCCTATGAAATGGAAAATAGATCAAAGTCATCTAACAGTTACTCAGATAATAGAAAAAAGAAGAAAAACATATGTCGTCGATGTGGTGATGACTGGACCCCTAGTCATAAATGTAGGAACAATGAGACAATACAGTGCAAAATCATCAATGGAAAGGAAGTGCAAGTCTCTGCACAAGAGACCTTATCTGATTCTAATACCGACACCGAGTCAGAATGAAGAACGACACTAGGAAAATACTTAAGCTTTGAGGACAAAGCTTCCTTAAAGGGAGTGACAATGTAACCATAGTGGAAAAAATTGCAATTTTTTCTAGCTGCCGATTTTTTCAAAAAATCGGACATTGCGAAAATCTGGCAAAAATCGGGAAAAGATTGGGAAAAATCGGTAAGCAAATTTTGACCCTATTGAAGTACAAAATTTGCATTTTTTAATGCTTGCCGCGGGTTGCTGTTTTTTTGTCGATGTTGCCGAGAAGATATTTTCTGGACCCTCGCCAATTTTTTGCCGATGTCGATTTTTTCCACTATGAATGTAACGAACATAAATAAGAAAATAATTAAATAATTTATGGTTAGGTTAGTATGAAAGGAGGCGTCTCCTCATCATGAATGTCCAAGCCATATTTAAGGCCAAGACATCATTGTAATATTCATCATCTTATATATATTATTCTTATTTATCATCCAACATGATAGTCGGATTCGATTATTGAGAGATCAACCGGACTCGGTTGCTCCACTCAACCCTAAAGCAACTCAGAGAGTTCTCAAATTGATCTCCAAAAGTTAATAATAAGAACGCATGCCCAGAGAAGTCAATTTGCTTTTCTTTTATTCTTTTTGACCTATGCATGATGCATGCATCTTAACTTATGCATGCATGCAACATTAATGACGCATACCACATGCATTTTGAATTAGGTCTCGCATGTCACGCATGTCACTTGATCCTGCTTAAGTTGCCCTCTTTACCCTCTAATGACTTAATATCATTGCTAATGGTGTGCTTTTATCCCATGTGGCATCAGTCATTAGTTAATTCCTTGTTTTTTAGTACCCACTTGAACCTATGGTAATTGAATAAGTTAGTGGGTTGGTTCTTGATGCTCAAGCAAAAGAGGTAGACTTCCTTCATTTTTTCTGCTCCTTTCTTCTTGAGGGAAGACTACCTATAAGGTTGTAGCCTTAAATACACCAAATCGCCTACCTCGAAGCTACGTTCAACCCTGTGCCTATTTGCATACAAATTTTGTTGAGTCTGTGCTGTTTGCAAGTTGTCCTTGAGAATCTTTAGAATGTGTTGGCTATCATGAATCCAATCTTTTGCTTTAGGTGCCCTGCTATCGCCGAATACCAAGTCTGCAAAAGTTAAAGCATCATAACCATAAAGTTAAAGCATCATAACCATAACCATAAAGTCCTTTTAGCGTATTCCAAGGAGGACCCTTGGATGCATCCCAAACCTTAACTAGGGCTTCCACAATCTTTGCGAACCCCCCAATCAACAATAACAAGGCTTAGGGGGTTTAGATTGAATCCCATCAATCTATACTAGGCTCTTTAAGAGTTCAACAACAAGCTAGCATCACACCAACTGTTTATGCTCGTGATTTCTAGTAAACTTGCACTTTCATCAATAATGGTTTTCTTGGTGGGCCCTTTGCTAAGCCTTGTTATTGTTGATTAGGAGTTTGCAATGATTATGGGTGCCCTAGCTAAGGTTTGGGATGCACTCAAGATGTACTTAGGCCTACTTAGGTTGTAACAAGGAAATTGTTGTGAGAGGCATGCACTTGGGATAAACAAACTTGCACTTTCATAAATAATGGTTTTCTTAATTAAGTTATGTTGGGATTTTTGAATTTGAGTCCATGAAGGTGAGGGTTAAAACATAATTCTGTGGTTATTAGGCTCCCGTGTTCTCGCTACTGCTTAGTCTTATTGCTCAAACTAACACCTTTTTGCAAGTCGAGGCTATGTAGGCCTAGTGTTGTGATGGTAAGGTTGAGAGAGAATTAGACCCAAAGTCACAACAGTCTAACCTCTCAACATTTCGAGTAACTCCAAAACCCAGGGGAGACCCTAATCAATGAAAGATACCTGCAACCACCAACTAACCCGAAATTCTTTCCATGAAACCTTAATAGGTACAATCAATGCCTTATCGGAGTCAAACAATATCAAATTAAGACACAAGAAGTATATATAACTTGAGATGTACACCTTATCACAAATTCCAAATAATATCATGCTTTTCAAGGCAATTTCACATCTCCCAAGGCAATGTCACACTTCTCAAGTGTCACGTCCCCTCCCCTCTCTTGCCGAGGAGAGGACGCGACTGTTGCGCTGCCATCATAACTGGGCATCTAGCTCCATGAACATAAACATAAATGCATTGAAAGTAAAATACATATGCAGATGCATAATGCAATAATATACAACGGAAGCAAATCTCATTCAAGCATTCAATATTTTCATAAACAAATTTTTAAAACAATACATTGCACGATTAATACGAGAGAGCACTTATCTTGAAAATGAGATGTCCTGCAACTAGAGATGTTGCTGCAACGATCGACCCAACCATAGGCTAGTTGTGCTCATCAATCTCTCAGCACAACTGCCACCCCCGAGCTGGGCATGATTTCCACAAGGAACAAGGGAACAACACGCTCACACATAGCCAAATACACATGAAGTTTCAGCCAAGCCAATCTACAATTGGGTTTATCAGGTTGCTAAAATCCTCTCTCTATATATATTCCCCTTTAGAATAAGTATTTCAAATACTTGCATTTTGTTGAACTAGTAATAAAAAATTGTTGAACTAGTAATAAAAAACTGTTGAACTAGTAATCTTATAATGCCTGAACTTATAAAGATGAAGATGTATTACAGATGAAGTTATTATAATGCTTGAACTACAGGACTAGAAGTCTTCAGAAGTCTTCAGAAGTATTAAAGATGAAGAAGTATTATAATGCTTGAGGAAGTTAAACACATGGGTAAGGAATGGAATGGGCACCAATTTTTGGGTGTTTTCTAGCCCCGTAAGCAAAAATACGATTTCCCAAAATTGATGGCTTGCCATAATACGAAATTGACTGCCATACCTCTCCATTCCCAATGCATTAACTACCTCAACTAACTTTTGGAAGAATTAAATGATTGGGCGCATAAGACAAAATGGGTAGTTGAGAGTTTATGGGTTCTCTCATTGACATTTGGCTTAACACTATTTGCTCAAGGGTTTGAATAATTTCCCTCCGTATTCCTTGTGAAATCATGCCCCCATCTCTTGTTGCATTGCATAGCTAGTTGTGGGTATTTTATTAAATTGTATATTTACATGATGTCTCAATTTATATTGTGCTTGGCTAGCACGAGAACCATAGGTATCGATTTTATTTGCCGATACATAAAACACTAAATTGATGGCAGGGCCTTGGCCTTGAGCTCCTCACCATGATTTAATAACGATATTTACATCATGTACAATTTTTAATGCAATAGGGGTCAGAATCGGGATATTATACTAAGGCAACCACTCCAAAAAGTGCACCCTTGAGGAAAAAGGACAATTGGACTAGGGAAAAGTTGTAGGATAAGCCAAAAATACCACACCCTCTAATTTATCAATTATGAGGGTTTCATGTATCCCAATGCACTTCCTTAGAAGAGGATTCCCTTTAGGGTTTGTGGATAAAATCATAGGACAAAATTTTAGGGTGGACTAGAAATATCTAATCATGGCTATTTTTGGATTTTTGAATTTATTTAGATTTTTAGGGTTTTTTCCAGTAGTAAAATATTTTTATGCTTAAAATAAAACATGTAAAATTTGATAAAAAGAGGATTGATAGACAAGGTATTAGATTCTTGTCTCAAACCCTAGGGTTATGAGAGATCGAGGCTAACGTCCCTTCTCTTAAGATGGTATTTAATACTTGCGACTAGGGTTAGGCTAGCAACCTCAAGGGTTAGGTAGTGAAACTCTAATTAGGGAAAATAGAGAAGTCCAAGGACCAACAAAACAATGGAGAGCTCCTTGGTGGGAAGGTCTCCTCAAGCAAATTGATAAAATGCTAGCAAACAAATCCTAACTCAGTCCAAAGGACTTCAAGAGCAATGTTAAACTAGGGTTAAGTGATAAACTTACCAACATTAATCAAGAATGAACAAGATAGTGCGTCTTGGGTCACCCTTGAGCATGAGTTATTACAACCAGTCTAGCATCAACTTGGCATTTGTAAAATCAAACCTTAGAACATCATAAATTTGTCCTTCAAGCAAAAAGGCATCGAAAAGAGTGGTGCGCATAGCTTCAAGTGCTCTAGTAAACCAAGAGAAAAAGAAAATATATCATGTTTGAACCCTTGTCCATGACTTATAAATGAGGTGAGGTTGTCTTATTTATATGAGACAACCATCAACTTTTTGCAAATTTGAGACTACAAAGTTAGTGACAAATTATATAATTTAAAGTTAGTCCTCCCACAAATTGGAGACTAAACCATACAATGGCATAAAAAAGAATAAAACTATGCAATTAGGCTCCATCAAGTGCAAGGTGAGCCAAAAGGAGGGCGTCATGCCCCAACTAATCCCAATAGATGCTTGTCCTTCAATGCCGTCCTTTTTAACAATGTAGGCTGCTTCTCTAAGAAATGATGTCATGGGTTTGGAGGCCAAGAGGTGGGGTTTTGCATCAAAACAATAGGTTCAAGTGGGCAAAATGAGATGTGCTAAAACATGTATGACAACCCTTACACTCGCAATGACCTCTACAAAGCAAAATATGAGTGCGGCCATGTGTTCCAATGATTTTTTTCAAATGCACTAGACACCCAACCAAAGGGTAGTCAACAGAGACACAAGGACAACATCTCCACGAGGTGGAAACCAAGGGGACCTGCCATGACCTAATAAGGGGTATTTAGTTCCAAAATCAACACTCTACATAATATAGCCCCAAAAACTTGGCCTTTACCAAAGAAAAATTAGCCCCTCACTGTGGTACATCTAGAAGGAACACTTTAGACACTTTGAGGCATAACAGATTTCTCCAATTGCGGGACATGCACTCTTCTTGGGAGTGTATGAGAATCCTCTAGAATCTTTTGGGTACCTGTAGACCTACACACACATCTAAAAACAAAGACATTAAGTGCATCGGAGGCAGATACTTCAGTTGTAAAAATTTCTACGACACTTATTTTCTCTTATAGAAGTTTTGTCAAACACTTAGTCACATCTAGATTTCATACACCAATAATATTTACCATTAATGCAGATGTACCCACATGCATTCAAATGTAACTATGAGCAGAAATGCAAGTAACTAAGCTATCTGCAGCGGGAGTAATGAACAAATAACAACATTTAACATACACATTTGACACCTTGATTTTTGGGCCAAGCCGCTGGAAAAAACCTGAAGGTAAAACCAGTCAAATGAGAGATTTATTATAAGCTCATGAAGAAATAATGTATCTACAGCAGTACATTTTCAACATATTAAATCACTGTACTTATCTCAAGTACCAAGACTGAACTTCTTGAAATTTGTGAACACAAAACCACCTTGATTTATGTGCATAATTACAGTATCAAAGTATAGCCTAAGTATTAGCCTATACAGCCTCAACGGCTGTAACAACAGCCTTGAAATCTGAGCCTGATCTCTGTCCTTGCAGGTACAAACAGTATAGACTTCTCACAGCAAACTATGCCTTGAAATTTGTGCCAAAGTACACCTCAAAATCAGTGCTGAAAACCTGGATTTCTGTGCCAAAGAACAACTGTACGGCTCAGGATTGCTGTACGGACTTCATGTTTTCACTGCTGTACGGTCACATTTAATGTTGGAAATTTATCTTGGGATTTGTGCCTTCAAATTTTCTTGGGCTTTGCACCCCTCTAACTGCCTTCTTCACTCCAAGCTCCTCTTCTCAAAATTTCTCATTTTATAATGTGCCTCTTGCTCTCTCTTAATGTCCTTTTTATAAACTCATTAATGAATAACTATCCTAACCATATATCTCAGTGGTCAAGATTAATTCTTGCCTTTACAAGATCAACGGATGTGACTTAATCATATGTTGATATCACTTAAATCACTGAAGTTTCCAAACTTTATAAAAGTCGCTTTTATTCATTAAATTATAAAGGTACCCCACTTAACTTTACAAAATCACTTTATAAAGTCAAGTCACTAGTGAGAGAACTTGCTCAGTCACTTCTGCATGCTAGGCACCAACACAACAGAAGTACCTCCAAGCTACCAAAATCTAACACCTGTCTTGCCTTTTTCAAAATGAAATGCAATGAAAATCAAATGACACAACAAATGCAATGCAGGCGTAAAAGTAGACACTAAAATCATATGAAACTATACCTACCTACCCTAATTATGATAACAGAGGAGGGTCAAGTGAAATCCTACGTCACTAGTGCAACCACTTGAGCATGCTATTCATGTAAAGTTTCTTCTTTTGTCTTTGGAAACAATCCAAGACTAAACCACATCAATGACGAGCTGAATAGATGGTACTACCTTCGTTGGAATGGGGCTGGAATGATGAACAAGACCAGGAACCTGGAAGCCTTCAAGATCTTGCCACGGGGAAGGGTCACCTTCACAAGTTTTTCCTATTCATGCCTTAATCGGGCTCAAGTAGAAACTGACACCATTCTATCATTGTTTTCATGAATCTGTTTTGCTCGAAACGACCTTCAAAACTATCAAGGAACCATGCATGATGAGGTTGAAACAATTTGGCTATGTTGTTCATAAACCCAGGCATCTGCTCATCATCGAAAATCTGTTGATCCTTAAGGTTACCAGGTGGCAGGAATTGAAGGTATGGAAACTTCTTGCACTATTCCTGATTCTAGAACGGCCTTGCAAGGGTGAAGAACAAAAGTAGATTCTGTTGGGGAATTAGCTCGTTTATTCTAAGCTCTGGGAACACTTGTAAAGATGAGGCACTAAAATTCTTTGTGGTTAATCGCACTACATCCCTGTATCTTTTTAACCTTTGATTTTCACATGCAAAATTTCCTTTGACTTTCATCACAATTAGGTTAGAGTTGCCAACAATATCTAAAAACTCAATCCCATAACCTTTAGCTAACACAAGGCCATGCAAGAGGGACTCACATTCAGCCATGCAAGAGGGACTCACATTCAGTCACATCGTTACTATGTTAGTACCTTCAAGTTCTAGGCAAAAAGAAAAAACAATGACTCTTAGCACAAGTAGAAGTTAAATACAATACCTGCACCCATACCTGATTGAGACGACCTTGTTGAAGTTCATCCTCCAAAATTGATCAACAAAATTGGCGGTGAAGGCTATATATGATTCGATATCACTTCAAGAGCAAAGAATTTCATTCCCTCGATCTTCGGGTTGTCCAAAACTTGCATAAATTTTTGAGAAGCATAGCTGAGAGTGTTGGTTGAGATTTACCCTAGGAGAGGGTAAACTTGGATGATCAAGATTTGCATTAGAATTCTCCATATGCAACCTTACATCATCCTCAATGGTGAATGAGCGTGTCCGAGCGAGATCATGAGGGATCTCAATGGTAGGTTTCCTGAGGTCTTTGCAATTATAGACTTCCCTTACTAGAGTAATCATGTATGTGTTCTTCAACCAATTTCGAGCAATCCATACCCACATCATCATTGTCATAAGAGAAATGAGCATCATTATATCCGTGGGAACCATATTCTTTTATTGAAATATCTTCAAACCTCTCATCTTCAAAATATTTGTTTATATGGGCGAAAGAGAAAAGAAGGTCCACCAAACCGTCATCATCAAAAGGATAAGGAGAAGCATCCACCACACCTTCATCAACCATATCTTCGTTATCTTTCTTAGTTGGAAGCGATTCTTCGACAAAGACCTCTTCATATTGCTTGAAACGTGTATGAAAATCCTGCTTAGCTTGATCTATACTAGTTTTTGACTGGCAAGAAAGGTTTGTGGATTTTTTCTAAATTTTTTGATATAGCACTGCTAGGCCTTGAAGAATGAGAGAACCGAGGAACTTCCAATAATCATCGTCTTAAAGATTCCTGCTATCTTCTTCCAAGAAACCCAAGATATCATAAGAATTTTTGTAAATGAGGGTAAGGACAACTCACCTTTTTGAGGCGTTCTTCAATTTATCCGATCAGGCCTTTGTTTTTATTTTTCTGAGCCTCATCATCATTGTCTTCATGAGTACCTTCTCCTTCAGACATAAGGCCTAGAACGTTATCGATAAGATCTTGATCAATTGTTTCTTTAAGTAAGCATTCCAAGGCTTGATCTTCATCATGGATTTCTTTGGCGAGGTCTGCTTCATGCTCTTCTAGGTTTGGGACGATCTTTTCATATTTGCTATGTTTTCTTCAATATTTTCCTCAAGGGACCAATCTTCTTGGCTTTGTTTCTTGAACAAGCTATTCATATCCTCGACATAGGGCATCTGTCTCTTGTGTTGTTTCGGGCACCAAGAGTTGCAAAATACCTCTATCAATTTTGCAAGAGAGGATATTGTACCTTTGTCCAGGCCTTTAAACCTAGCATGGGCCTCTTGTAAATGCAACACAAATGATTTCATGTAGGAGAAATTGAGAGAGTCTTTCAGAAACTCCTTGACATGGTCGAAGGGATCATCATCATGATCACATAATTCTATCATAAACGTCTCTCGTAACTCATTTGAAGTGCTCGACAAATCAAGAGGACACAATGGTCTTCAAGGATTTTTTGGACATGCTCCTTGAGAATGGAAATCATGGCCTTCATAGTTTCTTCGTTAAGGTTAGGATCCCACTCTTTTCGGAGTGCCTTGACCAATTTCAAGAGTGAAGATATCTACTCATGAGGAAGCTCATCAAGAGATATTACAAATCTCTTGATTTTTAGATCCTCATCCACAACATGCCATGCCACAAAAATTGCTTTGAACATCATAATATGCTCTGCGCCTGTATATTCATATTCACAAAATATTGGGATGGTCTTGACCCAATCACATTTATCTGACTCATTTGGATATCTTAGAATATTGGAGAAATCCGTGTTTCATCAAAGGACGCAATATGATCTTCTTATTAATAGCTGAGGCTGCTTGTTTTGAATTGCACTTCTTTGATTTGTTTTCTTCAATGGAGTTGCCAAATAGGATCTGCAAGGTTATCCCTTAACAATAATCATATCAAAGTACAAAGCAAAACTTGCCTCTTGGACTTGTTCTTGTAGGGTACCTCTTTATTTTTCTTCAGTGGAGGTGCAAGAGATACTTGCCAAATTAGATCAAAACAAATCTCATCAAAGTACAAAACAAGAACGTCCCTGATTCACATGAAAGATGTTGGATGTTTTTGAAATATAAATGGATTCAATCGAGGAATCCCTCTTCAGTGGAACATCGCCGCTATTCTTTGAGGTCCTCGATAACAATGCCAAACTAGCACCTCTTTGCGAGTCAAGGCTATGTAGGCCTAGTGTTATGACGGTAAGCTCAAGAGAGAGTCAGATCCAATGTCACCACAGTCTAACCACTCAACACTTCTGGTAACTCCAAAGCCTAGGGGAGACCCTAATCAATGAAAAATACTTGCGACCACCAACAAACCACAAATACCTTCCATGAAACATTAAGATCAGTGCCTTATCAAAGTCAAACAATATAAAATCAAGACACAGGAATCATATATAACTGGAGTTATTCACCTTATCACAAATTCCAAATAATATCATGCCTTTCAAGGCAATTTGACATCTCCCAAGGCAATGCCACACTTCCCAAGGTAGCCACTCCAAAAAGTGTGCCCTCAAGGAAAAATGACAATTGGATTAGGGCAAAGTTGTAGGAAAAGCGAGAAATACCACACCCTCTAATTCATCAATTACGAGGGTTTCATGTACCCCAATGCAGTTCCTCAGAAGAGGATGCCCTCTAGGGTTTGTGGATAAAACCCTACGACGGAATTTTAAGGTGGACCAAAAATACCAAATCATTGCTATTTATGGATTTATTTATATTCTTAGCCTTTTTTTTAGTAGTAAAGTATTTTTATGCATAAAATAAAACATGTAAAATTTGATAAAAAGAAGATTGATAGATAGGGTACTAGATTCTTTTCTCAAACCCTAGGGCTATGAGAGATCGAGGCTAACGTCTCTTTTCTTAAGATGGTATTCAATATTTGCAACTAGGGTTAAGCTAGCAACCTCAAGGGTTAGGTAGCGGAACCCTAATTAGGGAAAATAGAGAAGTCTAAGGCCCAACAAGTTGATAGAATGCTAGCAAACAAACCTTTGCTTAGTCCAAAGCACTTCAAGAGCAACGTTAAAATAGGGTCAAGAGATAAACTTACTAACATTAATCAAGAATGAGCAAGATAGTGTGTCTTATGTCACCCTTGAGCATGAGTTATTACAACTTGTCTAGCATCAACTTGCATGTGCAAAATGCCAAAATCGAACCCTAGTACATCATCAATTCATCCTTCAAGCAAAAAGGACATCCAAAAGAGAGGTGTGCATAGCTTCAAGTGCTCCAATAAACCAAGAGAAAAAGAAAAATATCATGTTTGAACTCTTGTCCATGATTTATAAATGTGGTGAGATTGCCTTATTTATATAAGACGACCCTCAACCTTTTGCAAATTTGAGCCTACAAAGTTATTGACAAATTATAAAATTTAAGGTCAGTGCGCCCACAAACTGGGGATTGAGCCATACAATGACATAAAATAAGAATAAAAATGTGCACTTAGGCTCCACTAAATGCAAGGTGAGGCAAAGGAGGGCGTCATGCCCCATCTAAACCCAACAGATGCTCGTTCCTCGACGCTCTCCTTTTTAACAATGTAGGCTTCTTCTTTAAGGAATGATGTCATGGGTATGGAGGCTAGGAGGAGGGGTTTTACATCAAAACAGTAGGTCCAAGTGGGAAAAATGAGGTGTGCTAAACTAGGTATGACAACCCTTACACGTGCAATCACTTCCACAAAGCAAAATATGAGTGTGGCCATGTGTCCCAATGGTTTGCCTCAAGGGCACCAGACACCCACCCAAAGGGTAGTCAACAGAGCCACAAGACCAGCACCTCCTTGAGGTGGAAACGAAGGGGACCTGACATGACCTAATCAGGGGTATTTAGCTCCGAAATCAACACTCTACATAATAATATAGCCCCATAAACTTGGCCTTCACAAAAGAAAAGGAAACCCCTTACTTTGGTACATCTGGAAGGAACGCTTCAAACGCTGTGAGGTGTTTATGGGCCTTTATCTCAATGCAGATTCATAAGGCATCAAGATAGCCATCTTGGCTGATCTGGTAGCTGATCTGTGAGGAAGTATAAACACCTTGGGGGTCACTAAAGTCGTTTTTTAATTTTGTTGATGAGACGGCATCAAATCAGATCATTCAAGGAAAACGGTATCATGGAAAGAATGAGCATGAAAACTGGCAGGAGCCAACCCAAAAGAGAGGATGACGCACAGAGGAATTAACTGAATCATGACAGTAGCATCAAGATAAGATCATATTATAAATCAATTCAATTAGATCATATTATTTGGAAATGGAGTATGTGTGCCTTATGATGGGCTCCAAGAAGGATTATTTTAATATTTTTCCACCATCCCTATTCAGTGCTAGACTTGAGGGAGGACATGACCGTTATTCAATATTAGAATCAATGACTAACAGAAGATGACCATGTCAATAACACTCGTGATTCTACTAACTTAAATGATTTTATGGCTAACCTTTTCAAGAGTGAATCAAGACCATGACTTAATATTATTTACAGAGGGCATATCCAGTATCCTTATCAGGATTCAGCTAAGGCTGATGTAGCTTTGTTTTGACTTTCTTCTTCTCTGTGTTTTGACTTTCTTCTTCAGTTTGTTCTAATCTTCTTTGTTAGTATGTGGAAGAATGACATGTGACTAATACAATGTTTGACATGGTAGCCAGTGTTACTGGACTGTTCTGAGGCCGAGTCTACTCCCGAATTTGATTCTTCTCTTTGAGGAAAGATTCAAGTAATAGAGTCTGACATGGCTCCAAGTCAGACAAGGCCCTGAGTGAGACTTGTGATTTTGAACTACGACTTAGATGCACAAGTCAAATACAGGTCAGATTGACTAGGGATTCTTGCAAGTCAGAGTTGGTTCTCTGTTTATACAAGACATAGGAAAGAGAAAAAACTCATTTTGCTTGTTTTTCTGAACTGATTTCACAACAGACAACCAACAGACTTGTCAATTGACAAGATTCAAGGGTGTTTTGTACCATGTAGCTGCGTAGCATCATCCATATACTTTGAAACAAGTTATCATCGAAAAATTGTACTGTATGAAGTCTGGACATTGTAAACTTTCATATTAATGAAAAATATCTTTTGTTTTTTGGCCTGAAATTTAGTGTTTTGTTTTTTTAAATTTCTCAGATTTTTTCAGAGCTGGAGTCAACTCTTACCTTTTAGCTTTTCCAAGTCATTCTCTGTGTCAAGTCTGTAAATTCGATGTTGTTGCAAACCAATTTTTTTTTCAGATATCTCTGTGGTAACTGCAGTGATTGGCTGCATTGCAACAGAATTCAAATGCTAAGGTTATCATTGGTTATCTTTAGATTCTAGAAAGAAAATACAAAGGGCCACTTTTGGTTTGATAGCAGAGGGACTCAATGGTTGAACCTTTTGGTATGTCTCTATGTAGAGATGTTATTCTAGACCATTGGTATCTATTACACACTGCATACCACCATCCTCCATTTCCTATCTTCCGAGAAACTGGGATGGAATCTCTTATTCATGTTAAACATTTCTTTCCTATTTGGTCTGGATTTTGTGTACTATCACAGCAATCAACATGCCTTTTCCTTTGAATGTTATATCTCGGCATTCAAAGGAATTGGGCAGTAAAGTGTGTAAATTATGATAGGCTGTTCAAGGGTGCACATTCAAAATTATGACTTCAGAATTCGTGTTTTGCTCTTTTAAAAGTTTGATATCTGCAGATAAAAGATGGAGTATGGACATTTATAATTGTAACCCCAAGTTCCATGTTTGGATGCTATGTTGGTGTATTTTTCTCTTTTTTTAAACACGAGTACATTAGATTACAAGTCTTGTTCTTGTTCCCTTCCACCATCATCTATATCTCCCTTGGTTGTCTTTTAATTATGTTTAAGATGCACTCCACACTATTTAGGGCTTGTTTGGTGTATTGTGCTCTCTTTTAAAGCTCAGTACATGATGTTACGAGTCTTTTTCTTGGGCCCTTCAATCATCGACTTTATCTTCCATTGTTGACTTTTAATTATGTTTGGTGATGCACTCCACAATATTTAGGACTTGTTTGGGTTCTGAACTTGTTTGTGGACTTTTTCTTATTTTCTTTCGATTGCTGATTTTCCTTTATATTATTTAAATGTTTCCATTTTCTTTGGTCTGCTTTGGTATTCTGTTTGGCTTTAGTTTAGTTGATATCTTATTGGAAATTTTTGTGGTCTTGGATTCTTCGTCTGCATTGGTATTGTATTTTATTGCACTGAATTTACCTAGTTCGAATCCTTGGGCCTGTTTTGATATTCTGTTTGACTTTAGCTTAGTTGATGACTATTGGGCATATTTGTAGTCTTGGATTATTTGTCTGCATTGGTATTGCATTTTATTGCATTGAACTTACCTAGTTTGAATCTGTATTAACTCGATCATTTTCATACTATCGACATTGAGGCATTGAATGTATAGATACAAAGGACATATTTTGAACATTGAAGTCAACCATATCTGTAGTTTCCTTGTAACTTTTAGTTCTATTGAAAAAGATTTTATATGCTGTACATGTATTTTATAATTCGCTTTTTGGTTGGCTTGGAGTCTTACTTGGGTTTTATGATATAGGTGGCTGAGAGGGCTTTATTTTTGTGGAACAACGATCACATTGTGAGTTTGATTGCACAACACAGGCATGTTATTCTGCCACTCATTTTTCCTTCTTTGGAAAGGAATACAAAGAATCATTGGAATCAAGCTGTCCATAATTTCACTTTGAATGTAAGGAAAATGTTCTTGGAAATGGACGAAGAGCTTTTTCAGGAATGCCAGAGTAAGTTTCATGAAGAGGAAGCAAAGGCAAAAGGAGTACAAGAAAAGCGTGAAATGACATGGAAACGTCTGGAAGCAGTTGCTGCGTCAAGAGCTGTAAGTAATGAAGCAGTGCTTGTAGCACATCCGACAGGTAGCAATGCTACTTTCAGCCAGAGAGCTACAGTTGGGGGTTAAATTGTGAGAAATAATTTTATTTATTGGTCATGAATTGGTGGCAGTGAAGAAAAACATGCCATCCTTTTCGATGTCTCATCTTCCAAGTCTCAAGTGCAGGATTGTGCAGTTGCTTATTCTAAACAGTGCAGTCAAGCTTTGTCTTTATTGCAGGTAAGGGTTCCATTCGCAGGTTTCCAGTGGTGCAGAAACTGTCTTCTGAAGCAAAACTTTAAATTGCTTTTGGTTTGGAGTTTGCACCATAACATGCACAACTGCCAGTCTTTCATCTGATCCCTCGTTCCTGTATTCTCTTTAAGATGTTATAAAGGAAGGTTGGTACGGAAGAACTAGTTGGCAATGGGTTATTCTGTCACTATTTAGTTTGTAAATCAGTCCCAGGAAAAACTTCAGGTTTTAGATTGCACAACTTTCAGATTCCAACTTTGCTTGTAACTTTCTTATGGACTTGGGGATATGAAACATTCTCTGCCTTGGTGTCGAAGGCCATCTTTGGGTTTACATTTGTAGAGAATGATGTACAAAGCATATATCCTGTTTTGGATACTTATCCTGTCGTTGCTGATATATTTTACATGGAATTTCATTCAATCTTTGAGGTATTGTTTTTTCAAAATTCTGTACCAGTTCTTTAGCATGCTGCTATATTTACAATTTGTGTTTTTGCAGGTTACCCTTTTAGGTCATTAACATACAATCTATTTTTGTGTTTTGATGCTTTTTATTCCCATATTTAAAAGGTTGAATTGATTGGCATGCTCTGGCTTTTATTTGCGAGCAGCATGTATTCATGCATCTTGTAACATCAACTATATTCATTAGTTTCTCCCAGTGACATTCATTTGTGTAAGCCACCCTATTAATTGGCTGTGAAAAATATCGATCTCTTAGTAGGCCGTGGATTAAGAAAATATTGAGATGTGGTTCAATTGGTTTCCACTTCTGTTATTGCAAATAAAAAGAAATTAGTTAGTTCTAGTATTCTATATACGGGGATGCATTTAACTTGCAGTAGATAAAGCTATTTCTTTAATTAGATTCACAGGAGGAAAATAGGATATGCATTTGTTGGGTCTATAAATTTACAAAATCAATAGCTAAATTGGCATCTAATAATTTTTTAGACTATTTCTTTCGTTGCAGTTGTTACTTCAAAATTTGTCTATTTCCTAGTTGTCCAAAAACGCTTGGTTGGACATGGGTTGTTTAATTCTACTCTGCTTTATATGGCACTTTAAAGTTTTTAATACAGTTAATATCCGAGTAGAATTTGTTAGGTCAGAGCTGTTTAATAATTGTGATACGATAATTCTTTTGGGAATGCAGGTTTCATCTTGATATATAATGCCATTCTTTTAAAGCATGCAGTCTTTGCCCATCATCATGGAACCAAACATTGTTCCAATATGGAAAAAAATATTGCAAATAAAGAGTGTCAAAATATATGGAATGGAGGATGGCAGAGGTGGGAAATATTAAATATAAGCATACACAAACTATAATTAAAAAATAAACCACAAATTCAGTCTAATGTCAACATAATTTTTAAATAAACAATGATATGAGTGGAAAGGAGGTTACATAAAATAAGGGTCAAGGAAACGAATGAGAGGCACGTGATATATTATGATGGCTGGTCAAATAATGGATTACAACATGTGCAAAAATAAAGAGACAGCAAAGCTACCAAAATTTGAACAAGCAAAAGTGTAAGTTTAACTACAAAGTGTAAGTTTAACTACACAAGTGAGGTAAAATAAAAAAAACAAATAATGAACAAGCAAAAGTGTAAGTTTAATTACAAAAGTGAGGTAAAATAAAAAACAAATAATGAACGAGTCAATAAACTAAAAGGAGACAATAAAGGTTCGTTGGGGATACATCTAAAGATTGTACAAGGACAAGCAATAGAGGAAATAAAACTGGGAGGGGGGTGGGGCTAGGAAAGAGAGCTTAAAAGGATGGGCGGGAAGAAAAAAAAGTTAAGAAAGAAAAAACATTGGAATTTCTTAATGACTAATTTTCACTTTATTGACTTATTAACTCTGTTCCTAACTGTTATACTTCCAGATTCTATATAATCAATTTTGCTCTTTTCTACATTATTTAGCTTAATGCGATCCCTTGATGATGGGTGTGGAGTCCACTCGAAATGTTAAGATAAGATTATACTCTAACAAGTGAAAATTCTAGAAACTTTGACATAAACATTGAATCTGTTGAAAAAGAGAACAAGAATAAAGAAACCAAAAGAAACACATCTAGGAACATTGACATAAATATTGAAACTGTTAAAAAAGAGAACAAGAGTAAAGAAACTAAAAGAAAAACATAAAGGGTAGGTTGGGAACATAGTTAAGGATTATACAAGAACAAAGGGTAGAGGAAATACAATTAGGGAAGGCATTTAGGAAGGGTATTATAAAAGAGTGGGAAGAAGAGAACATTGGAATTATTCAAGGAGGAGAAGAAAAGAAGATAAGGAAAACAAATAGATCATGAGGGGTTGGAAAGGGATAAAAAGGAATAAGGAAAAGCGGAATGCCAAAGGGGGGTTTCAGATGCATAAAAAAAGAGGGTGGTGTTGTTGAGAGGATTTTTTGAGGAAGCGTAAGTGATTTAGCATAGGGTGCTAGGCTTGGTCAAGTTTATAACCCCGTTTTCTATTAAGGTTATTGTGTTTTTTGTTTCTACAATCTTTTTATAACAAATCATGGTATAGTGTTCAATTTTGCCTAGAATCCCAATTTTGTCGAAGTAGATCTGTTTGGTGTGAGAGGTGTTCAGCGAATGCTGATAGGGAGGTATGGCTATGGTTAGTGATGGGTAGATGTCCACTGAGTCTAGCTTTTATGGATCTATCAATTTATCCATTATATGTGTGATCCATGAGGATCTTCAAGATTGATCAAAATAAAAGGTCTCAAAATGCAAACAAACGCTTGCAGCTATGTAGAGGTGACAAGAGCTTTTCGGTGACGTTTGTTTCGTGCAAAACGACCTCTGGATGAGACAGTTATTGAGTTTTGAACTTTCGGCAAAACAAGTTAAATGTGGCAAAAAAATTGGCCACATGGGAGGTTGTTGTTCCCATGGTTAAAAAAAAATTGGCCACATGGCACACCCACAGGGTGACATGTGGCATGTACGGTCAACATGAATGGTGACTTGGCACACTTTGGGATTGGCACATGGTAGGTAGGTGGCATCCATTTGGCGTCCAAAAGGCATCTAGGTGGACCAATTAGAGGTTGCCATGTTGCGATTCGATTGGCCACAATATGGTTTTGTTTACCAAAAATTATGGGATCAGGAAGGATTCAACCCCTAACATCTACTTTAGCCAACGTCTCCGGACCATCTACCTAGCCATGGTCACTGCAATTGTTTCTTAACCATATAGGATGCAACGTCTATTTAAAGTTGATCTGTTTGATATTTGGCAAAAGGGGCGACCCTCGGCTCCGTGTGTATGTTAAAACCATATCCATTGCAACGTGTAACAACGACCATCGAACCGACAACCAAACTATACAACAATATATACCATATGCCAACCAAAATCACAACAGGAGGAGAGGTTCAATGTTTGGAACCTATGACCTCCAACAATGCCAACGTTTTCAACCAATGCGCCAAACGCCCTGGTTGTTAAGGAGTATGGCCTATATTTGTTTTATGTTTGTTTGGCATTTGGAAGCACAAAAAATGGGCACGTGGCCACGATTTTGGGTCCCCTTTTGCACTATTTAAACCCCCTTTTCATAGCCACGAAGAAGGAAATTCAACGCCGAAGTGCTTGCATGGATCCTAAGGTGGGTAGAAGGTACATGAAGGTATGATTCCATTCAACACAGGCATGAGTAATCTCGATTTGTGTGCCAAAGAAAGGAGGTCTTTGCCAAAGACAGTATAGTTTATACTCATTTTTCTCAGAATCTCGAGAGGAACATAGTGGCGCGATTTGTTTTTGTTTTTCATTGACAAAATTCAGAGTTGACTCTAGAACTCCTATATGTAGGCTTTGAAGACTTAATAAAATCGACGTTCTCAATCGAAGTGGCCCAAAGACGTAGCCTAGGAGAGGTGAAATTCGTTATCATCTGCTGCCTACAATTGTATGGTTTGTATACTTGTTTAGTTGCTTATGTGGTTTATCTAAGCATTTAATATTGTCTTTTAAAAAGTCTTTTTGTGAAGTTAGGCCTTCTAATTTTCACATGTCATTTAAATGGTGAAAAAGATCTTGTAAATTTCAGATCAAGTTTGGTATTAGAACAACTTAATCGTTGCATTATGAGTTTGTTAATGTTAACAAGATCAAGGCTTCAACGTGGTGAAGGAGAACTTGCGGAATTTGATCTAGAAATTGGTTCAAGAAGAGGCAGAATGGCGTCACGAAAAGGATAAGATGGGGCTTCTTCAATTCCATCTGAAGGAGGATTTCTTAAGGCTTTTATGATGATGAAAACAATGGTGGAATAGCTTTGGCAAGATCGAAAGAAGGGTGAACAAAGTGGCCCCATCTCATATTGAAGGTAAAGGAGAAGGAGTTGGTAAGGAACCTCCTAAAAGCCCGCCATCTTCACCATCTTTTCTTGATGGTTCTTTCCATTCTCCATCTGGAAAGAAAAACGTTGATTTTAATATGCCTCAATTAAACCTTGATATTAAGTTTGAATTACCTATTTACAATGGAGAACTTAGTGTTGAAAAACTAGATAATTGGATCCGTCAAATATAAGTTTATTGTAGGATTCAAAAATTCATTGAAGACAACATCAAAATTCAGTTGGCTTCTCTCCGACTTGGAGGGACCACTCTCATATGGTGGGAGAACAAAACGCAAGAAGATCTTGTCACAAAAGGTAAAATTATTTCCTCTTAGTACAAGTTTACTTGAGCATTAAAGAAGCAGTTCTATCCGTTGGGATATATGCAGGAAGCCATGATGGACAAGTAGAATTTGAGGCAAGGTAAATGAAAATGTATAGGAGTACACACAAGAATTCAAAAAAAGAGCTTTGGTACTTGGTTTACCTCTCTACACTCTAGAAACTCTTCTCAAGTATATAGGAGGATTACATAGTTATTTGTGTCATATGATACTTATGTTTAATCCGATTAACCTTGATGAGGTACGCGTTCAAGTGACTCATATGGAGTCCAAGGGGAAGAATGTAAATGAATTTTTTCCAAGAAACCTTCCAAACAAGATGGAAAAAAATTCAATGGTAAATCGAAAGGTAAGCATACAACTCCAGTGAAGAAAGGAGGAGAAAAACCTACATGCACACATTGCTAGAAAAGGCTCATGATGCATCTAAATGTCGGAAACTTCATTCAGAACTCAAGCCGGAGAAGTTTCAGAATAAGGAAGACAAGAAGATCACTATTACAACTATCCAACATGATTTGAGATCTGAATCTGGGGATGAAACTAAGATTGTTGCTACGAGCATTCAAGGTAAAAACCCTTCTACTTCTATTTTAAAGCATTAACATATTGTTGGTGAAAAAAAAAGAAGTGAACTATTTCATATCAGGGTAATTTTTTAACATACAAAGATTTTTGCTCTTTTTGATAGTGTATCACAAGCAAATCTCATTTCGAAAGAGATAGTTAAAAACTTCATTTGGAAACTAAGTTACACCCTAAGCCATATCCACTTGGATGGGTCTGTGATAATGCACAACTACAAGTTACAAAATAGTGTAGAATTAGATTTGCTATTACTTTTGGATTTGTTGATGAAGTTGATCTAGATGTTGTCATGTTGGTTATCTATGGTATTGTGTTGATTAGTTCTTATATTTATGATAGGAAGGCTATATTTTACAGGGAAGATAACAAGTATAAGCTCACTAAAGCTGGCGTTGAATTCATTGTTCGTGCACACCGTATAAAAACTAATCTTTCTTTGGTTTTTGGAAGTCAGATGAAGAGGCTAGTGAATGCTAGTAAGAATTTTGTTCTTATGATAGCTAAATCAAAGGATGTTGGTCAAAATGAATCTTTTAAGGGATGTGATTCGTAACTTAAAAATAACTTGACTTGAGTTGTATCTGATTATGATATTTATTTCAAGAACCAAAAGGATTACCTCCTAAAAGAGAAATCCAGCGTGAAATTCACTTACAACAAGGTGCACTTGTTCCTAACATTGGCATGTACAAGTCTTTAGTAATTGAAAATGCAGAGATAAAGAAGCATGTTCATGAATTGCTTGAAAGAGGGGACATTCGGCCAAGTTCCTCTCCGTGTAGTTCATCGAATGTTTTGGTGCCAAAGAAGGATGACACATGGCGCATGTGCGTGGATTACAAGGCACTAAACCGAGTCACAGTCAAGAACAAGTATCCTCTTCCCGAAATCGATGATCTTTTGGATCAACTCAAGAATGAAACCTTCTTCACTAAGTTAGAATTGCGAAGTGGATATCATCAAATTTGAATCCATGATAATGACATATGGAAGACTGCTTTCAAAACTAAGCACGGATTGTATGAATGGATGGTAATTCCCTTTGGGATTTGTAACGCACCCACAACATATATGAGGGTGATGAATGATGTTTTTAGGCCCTTTATTGATGATTTCGTCATAGTCTACTTAGATGATATTTTTACTTTTAGTTGTACTTGGGAAGAATATGTCAAGCATGTGAAACACGTTTTGGATGTACTCGAAAGGGATAAATTGTATTTAAAGATGTCCAAATGTGAGTTTGGGAAGACATATTTAGTATGTTTGGGTTATATTGTAAAGGGTGGTGCGCTTAAAATTGATCCCTCTAAAGTAGAGGTCATTGTGAATTGGCCCAAGCCAAATAATGTAACCGAGGTAAGAAGCTTTTTGGGAGCAACCCAATACTGGAGGAAGTTCATTGCAAACTTCTCCTTCACAACTTGTCCAATACATGCTTTGACATGTGTGAACAAAGTATTTCAGTGGGAAGGCAAAGCACTGAAAGCCTTTGACACTCTGAAAGAAAAGATCAACACAAATCTAGTACTTGCACTGCTGAATCTACAACAACCATTTGAGATAGAGACTTATGCTAGTGGCTATGCCATGGGGGCAGTCTTAATGCAACATAAAAAAACAATACGCTATCACTCTGGAACCTTCTCTAAAGCAATAATTAATTGTCCTACCTACGATAAAGAATTGTATGCATTAGTACAAAGTGTGAAGAAATGGAAACACTATGTAATAGGTAAAGAAATAATTATACATACTGATCATCAACCACTACAATATTTTCAATCACAAACTAAACTACAACAATAAAGGCATTTTAGGTGGATGAGTTTTTTACAACATTTCATCTAGTTATTAAGTACAATAAAGGGATTTAGAACAAAGTTGCAGATATGTTATCTAGACCTCCAAGAAATGCTTCTATTGTCATTCATCAAAGTCCTATGGTACAATCAAGTTATGTTGAACAATATACCAAGGATGAAGACTTTACAGAAGTATATGAATCACTAGTACATGGCTCTCAAAATGAAGAATTGAATTATCATGTTCATGATAAGTTGTTGTATCATCTTGGAAAAATCTGTATTCCACAAGGTGAAAGAGTGCATGGGATAAGAGAAGCTCATACTTCTCTCATTTTAGGGCATTTTGGTGTACGAAAAAGTGTAGTACAATTGCAAAAGTTTTGTTATTGGCCTCAGATGAATGACCCTGTGTCCAAGTATGTAAAATGATTTGTTATGTGTGCAACGAGTAAGACAAGTAATAGAAAGTTAGGCTTGTACACTCCACTTCCTATTCCTTCCTGTCCATGGGAAAGTGTGTCAATGTACTTTGTAGGAGGGTTACTAATGTCTATAAAAGGACATGATGATCCAGATGGAGATCAGTGGCCACCCACCTATTCCACTGGCTCAAAACAATTGTCCATTGTGGGAGTTTCCTAGTTATTTTTCTACAGTTTTTCGGGTCCCAAACTTTCGGGGCCGTTTTGAGGCCCTAAACAACGTTTTTTGGTGATTCGAGGGCCAAATGGTTGCCATCAGCATGCATTTGGCCAACCAAAAGTTGTAAAGATTAGATAGACCTTTCCAACGAGCTATTGAATGCCCAAATCGGAGATCGTATGCAAAAGTTATGACCCTGGAAAGTTGAGTGTTCAACTTACCACCTTGGGGCCGTAAACTTTATGACGATTCATCTTCTAGGGTTACGTTTTGGACTTTTGGGGTTCTCACCCTCATCATTATTATAAATAGGCCCCTTTGGCCTCATTTTGTATTAAGCTTAGCACAGATGAGCGTAGCAGCCACATCTCTTCTCAGAGATAGCTACCACCATTCTAGCAATTGTATTATAGTCTGTTCTATTTTTGCCATTTAATAGAATGTGTTTATTGTATCTCTGTTATCTTTGCAAAATGTCTGTGATTATGATTTTGTATATGTTCTTTCATTTCGTTCACGCATAAATTCAGATCAGTGGTATTAGAGCAATATGCTCTTTGATTGTTTCTTGACGCATGTCCCCGACGTGGTCCAAGTATAGAGAGTTTGGTCTCGAACTAGTTTCACTTGATCATTCTCGTTGTCCCAAACGGCCTCCCATGGCGGAAGAAAAGAGTGATGACGGAGTAGGAGATCCTATCAAGTCGTTGCTCGAGGAAGCCCTCGAGCGACAGAGGAACGGGATGATGGATAGTTTTTCCCAAATCCTTCTACAAATGCCGGTAGCGGCAAGTGCATCTTTAACGAGCATCCGGTTTGGGGATGCAACTCCCTTCAAGGTACAAGTTAACTTTGATATTCCTTTATTTGAAGAAAAAATTGATGCAGATGCCCTAGATAATTGGTTGAATGTTCTAGAAGATTATTTCTTTGTCCACAATTTTTCCAACAGAGAAAAGATCACCTTTGCGCTCCTTAAGGTAGTCCCCCACGTCCAAAATTGGTGGGGTACTTATTGTGAGCAAAACTCATCAGACGAGTCTGGAATGTTTGAAACAAATCCCATTCGGGCCTCTTTCATAGATGCCGTCAGGGAACAGTATTACCCTGTGGGAAACTATGATGACCAGTACACAAAATGGACCATTCTGCGCCAAGAAAGGGACCAGACGGTATCATAGTACACCAACAAATTTCATACCTTGCACACAAATCTGGGTATCAAGGACTCCGAGTGGCACCTAATTTTGAAATATCATAGTGGTCTACATTGGTACATTCAAACTGAGATGGACTTCCTCGACATCTCTTCACTTGGATCCGCCTATCGGTATGCTATCAAAATCAAGGAGAAATTTTGACAAAAGAACAAGCGAGACTCTCGACCTGCGAATCCACCGCAGAAGCAAGGCAAGGGAAACCCTGGATCGCATAACACAACAAAAGGAAATGACAACTAGTCCCCAACACAAGCAAAGAAGGGGGATGTAAAGACAAAGAAGGAAACCGGTAAGTGGTGCGAATTTCATAAAAGTCCTTGGCATAACACTAATGAATGTCGCTCAAAGCAGTCATCAGTGGCCGAGATTAAATCTTCAGAATCAGATACTGATTATGATTTTGAACCCAATGCCACAGCCACATACAATGGGAGGTAGATCATTGATGCAGACCCCACTGCCACTGTTGCTACTGCACAGATTCAACTAGAGGATCATGCAGAGTCAGAGGTAGAGGAGTGCCTCTTCCACTCGTAGATGTGGGTGAAGGGAATGCCTCTACATTTTGTTGTTGACAACGACAGCAAAAAGAACCTGATCTTAGCAGAAGTTGTCAAGAGATTGGAGCTTCTGACAACACCACACCCGCAACCTTACAATATCAGTTGGCTAAGCCAAGGACGAGGTATCCACATTAGTCAACAATTCCTCCTACCATATGGAATCAAGCCTTTCAAAGACATGGTACTGTGTGATGTGGCCCCACTTGAAGTCTGTGATGTTCTTTTAGGACAACCATATATGTGGAAGCGTCATGCTCTATATGAGTCACGACCTCGCAACGTCATTGTTACTTTGGGAGGAAAAATCTATCGAATACCAGAGACCGTTGCACCTAACAAAGTCTTGCAAGGTAGGAAGATAACTTCCCACATCAGAAAATTATTCCTCTTCACAATTGCGTCTGAAGGAGAACATAAGATCACAGAGACCTCCACACCCTATGCATAGGGTGTCTCTGCTCATCAGACACAAGAAGAAGACAGAGCCATTGTTTCCTCATCTATCCGAGTACCTTTACGATGTAAGGCCACGCATTCACGTGCTCATCCAGAAACAAATCATCCATACAACAATTACATCCCTCTCGGGATGTCAAAGAAAGGAAGCCTCTTCACTTCAGCAAATGTTGCATCAGGAGATCAACTCAACACATAGTTCGAGATATGATACGGGATTCAACGCAATGGAGACCATTGCTTCCTAGGAGGGAGGATTGATCCAGATGGAGATCGGTGGCCACACACCTATTCCACTGGCTCAGAACAATAGTCCATTGTGGTAGTTTCCTAGTTATTTTTCTACAGTTTTTTGGGTCCCGAACTTCCGGGGCCATTTTGAAGCCGTAAATGACGTTTTTTGGCGATTCGAGGGCCAAATGTTTGCCATCGGCATGCATTTGGCCAAATAGAAGTTTTAAATCTTAGATAGTCCTTTCCAACGAGCTATTGAATGCCCAAATCGAAGATCGTATGCAAAAGTTATGACCTCGGGAAGTTAACTGTTCAACTTACCACCTCGGGGCCGCAAAATTTATGACGGTTCATCTTCTAGGGTTACGTTTTGGACTTTTGGGGTTCTCACCCTCATTATTATTATAAATAGGCCCCTTTGGCCTCATTTTATATTCAACTTGGCATGGATGAGCGTAGCAGCCACATCTCTTCTCAGAGATAGCTACCACCATTCTAGCAATTGTATTACAGTCTGTTCTATTTCCCCCATTTAATAAAATATGTGTTTACTGTATCTCTGTTATCTTTGCACAATGTTTGTGATTATGATTCTGTATATGTTCTTTCATTTTGTTCACGCATAAATCCGGATCACATGATTACTTATATGTTGTTGTGGATAGGTTCAACAAAATGTGCATTCTAATGCCTTGTAAGAAGCAAGCCATAGCTGAGTTGGATGCTCATTTGTTCTTCCAACTTGTATGGGTTCATTTTGGGTTACCTGCTTCTATTGTATCTGATCGAGATTCCTGTTTTCTTCAGGAAATTTCGGTCATCTCTATGGGAAATGACATTAAGTTGAAGAAGAGCACAACATTCCATCCACAAACCAACAAACAAACTGAAGTGGTCAACAAGACCATGGTACATCTACTCCGAGGATATTGTGCCAAGCATCCTAAGCTTTGGGATGAGCAGTTTCATTATGTTCAACATGTGTACAACATAGGCGTACACTCTTCAACACATAAGGACTCTACATTTGAGTCATGTTTGGGATATTTTCCAAAGTCTCCCTCAGACTTTGTTTTTCGGAAAGATTCAATGGAATATGGTCAAGTTGATGCAGATAAAGCTTTGAAGTTTATTCTACAGATCCAATACTTGATTAATCAAACTATGCAGCAACAGTTGGAATCAAGTCAGGCTAAGTCTAAAGAAAGACATGATAAGCATCACATGTATCATTGTTTCAAGTTGGTGATCAAGTTTGTCTTCATATCAACAAAGACCGTCTCTAAGGTGAACGTAGAAAGTTGAAAGCAATCAAGTATGGCCCTTTCACAATTTTGGATCAAGTTGGTAATAGTGATTTCCGGTTAGATTTGCCTCATTATATGCAGATGTATTTCGTTGTTAATGTGGAAAAATTAAAATTGTATGAGCCTCCTATGATTATGGACCAATATGTACATGTTCAAATACCTTCTATTGATGAGTTTGTTCCTGAATAGCTCAATGACATTAAGGAAGATGCCATACTTGATAACAAGGTCAAATATTTGTGAAGAGGTGATGTGGAATATCTTTGCGTGGGGTTTAAAGGAATGCATCCAAGTAAGGAACGATGGCTAGAAACCAGAAGAGTGAGGGATTTGTACCCTCGCCTATTTTCTGAATGATTCCATGCTTTTGGTGGCTGAAAATATTCCCAGTGGGAAGGTTTGATCCAGGAGGATCTCCTAGGTTGATCAAAATAGAAGTATTCAAAATGAAAACAAAATCTTTTAGCAACGTAGAGCTTGACAAGATATTTTTGGTGAGGTTGGTTTCACACAAAACGACCTTCGCATGAGAAATTTATTGAGTTCTAAACTTTTGGTAAAACACATTAAAAGTGAAAAAATAGGGGCCACATGGCACACCCACAGGGTGCCACGTGGCATGTATGGTCAACAAGAATGGTGACTTGGCATAGTCCGAGATTGCCACATGGCAGGTATGTGGCATCCATTTGGCGTTCAGGTGGACCAATAAGAGGTCTCCATGTGCTGATTCGATTGGCCACAATATGGTTTTGGTTTACAAAAAAATATGGGATTAGGGAGGATTGAACCCCTGACCTCTACCTTCGCTAACGTGTTCGCACCATCCTTCTAGCCATGGTTCCCTTAGTTGTTTCTTAACTATATAGGATGCAACTTCTATTTAAAGTTGATTCGTTTGATATTTGGAAAAGGGGGAGCCCTCGACCTCATGTTTATGTTAAAACCATATCGATTTCAATGTGTAACAATGCCCATCGAATCGATGACCAAACTATACAACAATATATACCATATGCCAACCAAAATTGCAACAGGAGGCCTCCTCCCAACAATGCCAACATTTTCAACCAACGCGCTGAACGTTGTGGTTGTTAAGGAGTTTGGACAATATTTGTTTTATGTTTGTTTGGGATTTGGAAGTCCAAAAAGGGCCGCATGGCCATGGTTTTGGACCCCTTTTGCACTATTTAAACCGCCTTTTCACAGCCACAAAGAAGGGAGTTCATTGTCCAAGTGCTTGCACGGATCTTGAGGTGGGTATAAGGTACAAGAAGGTATGATTTCGTACAACACAAGAATGAGTAGTCTTGATTCGTGTGCGAAAGGAGGGCTTTGCCAAAGACAATAGAGTTTATACTCATTTTTTTTCTTTTTAGAATTTCGATAGGAATACAATGGTGCAATTTGTTTCTGTTTTTGAAAGACATAATTCATAGTTGACTCCATAACTCATGTGTGTAAGCTTTGAAGACTTAATAAGATCAACTTTCTCATTGGAGGAAGCCCGTAGACGTACCCCAAGAGGGGTGAACTCTGTTATCATCTGATGTCTGCAGTTTTATGGTTTGCATACTTGTTTATTTGCTTGTGGGTTATCTAAGCATTTAATATTGTCTTTTAAAAAGTCTTTGTGAATTTAAGCATTCCAATTTTCATACGCAATTTAAATGGTGAAAAAGATCCTGTAAATTTCAGATCAATGTGACTCCATAGGATCAAGTACTTTTAAACATCTTAACGCAGGGACGACTAAATGTATCTTTTGCATTGAAAAATATATTTTCAAGGTGTTATGGGGTTTAATGATGGTTTCAAATGCTTATTTTCTATGATATTTTTGACATTTGTGTTCATAACACTTTGGATGTATGGGAGATGAACATGGTTACATACAATTTGGGATGTAGGGGTAGGTTGAGATTTGGAGTGGTTGGATTTTTGAAAGACTCTAACTATATGTATTAGAGTAACCATTGTTTTGAAGGGCGAGCTTTATCAAAGATTCAAAAACCTATAGTTACTAAGGTGTTGATGACTACAAAATTTTGATTAGGTGGTGATGAGATTGTTCATGCATGTCTTTGTGAATTTGAGATATCTTATAAACTTGGCGGGAAAGGAAATTATTGATTCTTTGATTACAAACACATTATGAGAGGAAGACCATTGTCCTTTTTTATCTGCATCATGAAATGGATAAGTTTGGGTAAACCTTTAGATGGTTAAGATAATATTGTAGGTTGTCTTGGCCTTGGAGCCACACTACAAAGGTTCCATTGATAAATCATAACCATCATTTGGATTTCAAGGGATAAGGATGAAGGGCTATGCTCTCAAAGTATTCTATATATAAATTGGCAATAACATGGGATAAAGGGGGAGCCCATATCAATGCCTTTAGTTTGTTCATAGAAATTGTCCCTAAAGCTAAAAATGGGATAAAGGGGGAGCCCATATCAATGCCTTTAGTTTGTTCATATAAATTGTCCCTAAAGTTAAACAATGTAGACTTTAGGAGTTTTTAAACAAGTTTAGTAGTGTTGGATCAATACAATTAGAGATAATATGAGTAACTACTTTAATAATTTCTTTTTTTTTGGTTTGTTAAGAGAGAAAACATTAATGTTGACTTATAGATCCATCATGGATATCAAGGTGGAGGTCATGAATTTTATGACAAAATTTGAAGAATCTTAGATGTTTGATCAAGGATATCAAGGTGGAGGTCATGAATTTTATTGATAAAATTTGAAGAATGTTTGATGTTTGAGGAGTATATGCAACTTAAAAGGGATGTTTTTTTAAGAAAGATAAATGGCCAAAGCATAGGTGGGATAATCAATGGTACATACTATGGGTTAGAGGAGGATGTTGATTTCTAGATTTTGGGGTAACCATACATTTGAGGGGTTTGAGGGATACAAATGATTAAGTGTTTCTTAGTGACATGGTCAAGAGAATAATTATTTATAGCTCTGGTTACCATTTTAATTATTTGATTGATGGCACCACTACATTTGGTGTAAAAAACAACATTTATTCGTTATTAATTCCCACATAAACCCTTTGTGTCATTTTTTTTTGCCTCGTAATCAACTATAATTGCAAAAAACCTCATAGATGTCGATATATTGATGTTTATAAATGTCATATAATCGTGATGGGTTTGGTGATTTCTTTGTTCCACTCCAATTCCCATTACCATACTCTTTTAATCCATTGATATTTTAAACCTCATTTTATTGGTGCTAATATGTTGATATATTGATGTCGTAACATCGATTCACTTCTCTCCACATTGTAATGTTAGTAAACTATAGGTATTGTAAAGATGTCATTTCCCCATTTCCTTGTAGATGGAAAAGGCAAGTAGATGAAAAAGATAACTTGTATGAAATTACAAAAAAGGGAATATCTAAAAAAATCTACTCCTTAATTTAAAAGGGGAAAATGAAAATATCATAGACATTATATATATGTTAAAAATGAAGCATAATAGCTTGTTTGAAAATGGAAATATAATATATATAAAGTTAACACCTCATGTGAAGTTTTTGAAAACAATATTTGTCGAAGTGATAGAAATAACGTCCATGATAATATTTTAATGGATAACAACTTTGGAGAAGACCAACATGTAATGGAAAAGATTGATACTGATATATTAGTGAACGATAGGATAAATAGTTTGATTCATATTAGTTAAAGTGATGGACATAAAGTTCATAATAATGGAGTTCTCAAATATAATATTGGTCAAAGTAATGGAAATAAAACCCATGACAATATATTTATTAATAGCAACTTTAGAAAATACTAAAATATAATGGAAGAGAATGATAATATTACACTATGATGAGATAAATAATTTTATTCATAACATCTTTGTACCCATGAATGATGATGCTAGAATTTATGATAACCCTCTTATTAATTTATTAAATGAAACCCTATACAAATGGTCAAATATATGTCATTTTGTTCTTTGTGAACATGAAAGTTTGAATGATGTTTTAAATACATTTTTCACACATGTTCCCTAAAATGTTTTATAAATATTTTCTATTAATTATAATAAAAGACAAAGTATCAATATAAATAATTTTTGTTAGTTTATGTATGGTAGATTATTAATTAATATTTCCCAAAGACAAAGTATCAATATAAATAATTTTTGTTAGTTTATTTATGGTAGATTATTAATTAATATTTCCCAAATACTTTATTTTTTATATTTCAAAAAGTACACACCCAATATGAATACAATATCAAATAATTAATGCATGTCATAATGATTGCATGATATAATGTGGAGATGGAAAAGTAGATTTGAAGCAATCTTATAAATGTAAAATTAATATATATCATAATGATAAGGTGAAAAATACAATGAAAAGTTTTTTCATCGTATCTTTATCTTTTCATGTTTTTAGTGATTGTTCAAGAACATTATTATGCATTGTTAATGAGCATTATTATGTTTAATCGGATTATCATGTTTGAATGAGAAGTAGGGTGATGCTATGTAGATTGTTATATTGGATTATCATGTTTGAATGAGAAGTTAGGGTGATGCTATGTAGATTGTTATAGATAGTTTGCATCTAGGGATATCGAGGAAAATGACCTATCTTTAAAGATGAACCTTGTAATGTTGAGTTTTTTTAATAGTTAATAACATTATCTATATGCAGAAAGATTCATTTAGTCGATGTGACCAATATTTGTTTTAAACAATATTGATTTTCCTTGGATGCCAATAAAGAAGGACCATGCAATGTTGTCATTCATAGTTATAGGTATTTATATTCCAATCATTTATAACATGCCACCTCTTTTTATTGTTTATAATGTATTTTATATTGTAATATGTACATGTTATTTTATACTTTTGTTCTGAAATAAGCAAGGAAATATCAAATTAGAGACATGGACGTGTATATTGAGCTTTTTTATCGATGAACCTCAAAGATTATGCGCTAGGATCATTATGTATGACATACCCCAATCCATTGGCGCAATGACAATTCCAATTCTAGGGAATACTTAAATATATGTTTTATGATTCACCTAGGCTATCACAATGCTATGGTACATAAAGTGCATCAGAACATAACATATATTATTGTTTACAATTTTATTAATTATTTGAAGTTTACTAATAATATCGTTGTATATCTTGCAGAGATTTGAACAACGGGAAAACATGGTTGTCAAATACGTGGTCCAAAAATTGCGTCTTGATGTTCAAGTAGTTTAGGAAAAGTGGTCTATGATGAGTACAAACATATTGCTCCCAAAAACCATAGCCAATGAATCACTAGAAAACATTTATCAATGGTCAAAAAAACAATATAACAGAACCACAAAGAATGACACCTCAACGATAGAAGAAGGCTCATAATTGAAGTCTACATGGAAAGCAATTGGTTTCCATTACTTTTTTTGTCTAGTTTGGTTGTGACCTGCGGGTCTAGCTTGTGGTCTAAGAAATCATGAAGCAGGGACATCTAAGCCGTCAAAATCACATAGGGATTGCACTTGGACCGGGCCACAAAAATCCTTAGCATGGTTGGATTTTAAGTGTCTCCTCCATGCTACCTTGCAAGGTTCAAAATATGGTCACCATGTAGAATGAAGCTAGCCAAAACCATCTGTGCTAGTGAGATTTGACTAGTTTCTATTGCATTCACATATGTAGCTTGTTAGTGGTTATTTTGTAGTATTTTGTACTAACAAATGTGATTCATTTTATGATACCTTCAGGTTGCACAATGGGCTTCCCCACGGTATGGACTAATTTTTTGTACAGTTTCATTAACTCTCATATTATGAGTACGTTCCAATAGTTCATTTGTTTGAGACAATGCATATTGGGAAGATAACCACAAAATCCATATGGAAAATGTTAGATGGAAGGAATAACAAAGATCAAAATGTTTCACAACCCTTGGATCCAACAGTCAAGGGGAGCTTATCTTGGGGAAACTTAGATCTTGATCTCCTACATGGTGGTTTTGCAACTATAAATTGGCTTGGTTGAAGAGGCAACAAAATGTAGTCAAGTCTTGAGAAGGTGGCGTGTCGTTGGTAGCGGGCGAAGATACACATGTAGATGAGATTGTTGATCTCACTGGTAAAGATCTTGGTTGGGAATTTTCTTGGCAGGAGGGCCATGATGTAGCAAATTTGATTCCAGGTCTTTGAGCTTTGGTTCCCTATCCTTAGTTATTATCTGATATTTCATTGCTTGGATAAGAAGTTGTCTAAAGATTCGACGATTTCTACCGGATGATGAGTTTTTTCTAGGAAATCGGTTGCGTTTCTAAAATTTGAACCAAACAATCTTTTAATTGATTTTTTGAAGGCAGAAATGGTTTCAGCACACTCACAAAAACCCATCTAAAATTTGTATGTTTGACAGTTATAACCATGATTTTCCAAAATTTATGCGGGAATTTTCTAAAAATCCTGCTAAAAAAGCTATCGAAGTCCCATGGAAATCGTGATGGATTGGATTAGTGTTAATATTTGTGAAGGATTTCACTAAGATAATGAAGGGAACATGGTTCCTTCATAGCTATTTTCTATCATTGAAACCATGGCACCCTCTTTCTAAAATTTGAACCAAACAATGTTTTAATTGGTTTTTTGAAGGTAGAAATGGTTTTAGCACACTCACAAACACCCATCTAAAATCTGTAAGTTTGACAGTTATAACCACGGTTATCCAAAATTTATGCGAGATGTTTTTGAAAATCCTGCTAAAAAAACTATCGAATTCCCATGGAAATCGTGATGGATTGGGTTTCTGAAGGATTTCACGATTGTTAAGATTTGTGAAGGATTTCACTAAGATAATAAAGGAAACATGATTCCTTCATAGCTATTTTCTATCATTGAAACCATGGCACCCTCTTTTCAATCTAATGATGAAGTTGTGGGGTGTATCCCTATGTGGGTAAAGTTGCTCAATTTTTCGACATAATTCTAGTTATGTCTAGCCTTGGAAGAAATTGGGAATGTATTGGGGAATACAGTGCTTGTTGACAATAGCTTTTTGGCCAACCCTTATCGTTCGGTGGCCCATGAGTTAATGAGTTGGTCGAGGTGGACGTTAGTGGGGTACACTTCAAATCCTTGGAATTGGTATTGGATGTAAGATCTCATACCCAGACTCTGGACTACCTTCACATCCTGTTCCACTGCTCCACATGCCATGAATATATCCATGTGTATAAAGATTGATCGAAGAGCTTGGTTTAGAAGATATTCCATCGTAATTGGGTGGTTTGCAATGATGATGAGGGGGTCAAGCCTAATGCGGAGGTTACTGATCCTAGTGCGGGGATCTTTGACGACCAGGTTGATGACTCGAGTTTTCTCTCCAAGATTCGCTCTGTGGTGACGGAAAATGGTCTCTGTTCGGATAGTATTGTTATCATTGAACAATTAATCCTGTTAATTTTTAGTCTGAGATCTGCTCTAGGTTCTTAGCCAATGATTGACGTGTCGCTAGAAGGGGATTCCTCTCCTACTGCGCTCGTCAGTGCTGCTACAGTTCCAGGCAATGCCTTGGAGGAGACACCCTCGTCGCGTAAGATTATCTTTTCTTCAATCGCTAGTCCTCTCTTTGCTTTGCTTGTGTGAAGTTTTTTGAGATTTTTTTGTGTTCTTTCTAATTGCATCAAGAGTAGCAATGTGCCTACAACTTAGTATGGGGGAGATGTTGTCACGTTTGTCAAGTTATGTAACGTAACATTCTCATGTCTGCTCATAACCCAATTTTTTGACGAGTAAACATTTCCTTTATGTAAAAATGGATCCCTCTTGGTGCTTAATAAATTCGGGTTTAAAATGGAGCTATGTTGGTATAAATGAAGTCCCTTCTTGAAAGACCAAGGTAGTCCAAAGGACTCTAAGAAAAAAATATGTGACCAATCCTCTAGCTGAGCCCTTGGCTCTAGTTGCCAAGTCTATGGATATAGGTAGTGACGAGGACCCCTCCTCATGAGGTTCCATTGCAGGGAGGGTCCAACTTCCCTTTCTTATTCCTCACTTTGATGGGGGGACATTAAAGTTTAAGGCCTATTTTGGGTGTTCCTCATGTGGAGTCATGTGGAGTCATTGTAGTTGGGAGTTTAGGGATGGACCTTCTAAAATATCTGGTCCTCTTAACGGTGGGATGGAAAGCAAATCGACTTTAAAAGATCAGGTCTTCTTAACGGTGGGATGGAAATCGAATCGACTCTTAAGAGGGCCTAAGAGAATGTGATAAAAAGGTAAATTAGGGTATACACAAATTGATCACGTGATCTTTAGAGAAGGCGTTATATCTTCATCCACCAATCCGACTATAGTAGGGGTTATTTATTAATTTCTTGCTTATAAGTTTCTTTTCATATGCCATAATACAGATTAATAATTAAAAAATGCATGTGCAAATATAAGAATGAAAAACACAATGAAATTAAAACTCTATCCACACATACATCATGCATAAACAAACAAATTCATCATATGAAAAAAATGAAAATATTCCACATTCATATACAAGAGAATACTTATCTTTTAACAAAGAAGATCCAAACAACTAGTTTTTTAAGAGTGTTTTTCCACCCAATTGTAGGTATCAACTGCATATACCACCCCCAAGTCGGGCTATGACGCCAATAGGTTGATTGAAACACCTACAGGCTTCTCTCTTACAACCCACAACCCTTTTGTTCTCATGCTTAGCAAAATTGCCCAGCTTCGAGCATATACAGGGATCTCACTCATCCATCCCAGACATAACACTCTTTTCTACTACCCCACATGAGACAAGAAATTCAGTTCTCTTTATTGCTGCATAGTTCTCTTAGGAAATCCAACTCTTACAATGCTTATTAGTTTGTGTAGAAAGATTCCATCTTGTTGTATCCATTGGATAGCCTCCTGTAACATCAATCCATGGCTACTTTAGCATTCATAAGTAGCAAAACATAATAGGTAAAGGTTCTTATCTTGCCTAGCCTCTATGCTCACCTACAATCATTTAATTTATCTAATGTCTGCAATTCTATGTTCGCAATTCAAATTTCTGGTTAATTCTCAGTCTGGTAATGGTAATGGTAATGGAATAAACAAGAAGAGAAAAAACTTTGCCTAGCATAAAATCCGCTATAAAAAAAGGATGATAGACTCCAAAGGAATCGAGATGATGGTGAAAAAAAGACAACTAACATAACTTATGACCATAAAAGAGACGACTCTTACAACTTTCATAGAAGTATATTCATCCCATCCTTCCATAACTATATAAAAACTCTTTCCCCCACCAACCTCACATGAGTTCAGTGATTGGATTTAATAATAAAAAATGAAGTAAGTGGCTCATTTAAGGCACATGCAAGTAAATGGATGAGTTCTAAGGTTGACACTTAGCAATAGATCATTTAATCTTCCATAGGCTCCCTTTTCGTCTTCCCCTCTTGTGGAATCATAACCCCTCTAGTGTTCTTTACACAACCATATTGAACCATTTTATTAATTTTCCAATATGATATTTACATAGCTTTCAAGCTAGAATGACAAACTAAACACATGGTCCATATAGTGATATTTACATTATACATGCCTATTCCTTCACTAGTCAATGGTTGGACTAGAGCTCTGCATTAGGAATCAATACTAGCATTTTTACATCATTTACATCATTTGATTTGATACATTGTAAGTCAAAATTGAGGGTATTAGAACCCCCCCCGCCCCCCCCCACCAGAATAAAAATGTCCCTAGTGTTTGCAAAAAATCATAACAACAATGGATATGCCTCTCTCATGGAATCCTCCAGCTCCCATATGGCCTCATTTGGACCAAAGTGCTTCCACGACACCTTTATTTGCCCAATGGCTCAGTTCCAAAGCAACGCCACCTTCTTGTTGAAGATGCATAGTGGCTATGTTTGGAACTCTCCCTCGAGTTCCACCTAGATCACATCCCAATCAATCGCATGGTTAGGATCATGCACATATTTCTTAAACAAGAAAACATAAAAAAATATTATGATCTCTAGTGTTAGCATGCAATGGAATTCTATATGCAACTAGCCCTATCCTCTCAAGCACTTCAAATGGACCACAATATCTTGGTTATAGATTGGCACAACTCCCAAGCTTCAAGGAACTTTTCCTTGACCTTACTTGGAGGTAAACATTGTCCCCAATACTGAATTTTTTATTCACTCTATTCTTATCTGCATAGCTTTTTTGTCTATCTTGGGCCACCTTTAAATTCAGTCTAATTCTTGCAACCTCTTGTTCCATTTCCTTAAACATTTCTGGATCAAGTACACTTATGTTATTTGGATTATCCCAACTCACTAGTGTCCAACGCATTCTTCCATACAAAGCTTCAAATTGACTCATTCCCAACGATACTTGTTTCCTACTGTTATATACAGACTCTACAAATTGTAGATAATCTTTCTACTTGGATGATTTGTCCATCACATACAAGCATGTCTTCAATCACCCAATTTACTCTTTCTATTTCTCCATTTGTTTGTGGATGGTAGGAAGTACTAAAGTTCAACCGTGTACCCAAATCTGTGAAAATACATTTTTAGAAGTTAGAAGTAAATTTTGTTCAATGGTTAATGGTTGGATACCATTGCTTTGGGTAATCGATGCTACTTGAATATTTCCTTCATGAATATTCTAGCTATCTCATTAGTTTTGTAAGCAGATTTAACTGAAATAAAATGTCTTGTACTAGATAGTTTATCCACTACAACCATGATGTAATCATGCTTTCTTGAAGTAATTGGTAATTTGGTAATAAAATCCATAGTTACCACTTCCCATTTCCATTCTAGAATGGGTAAAGGCTGCAATAAATCTATTGGGTTTTGATGTTCAGCCTTAACTTGTTGACATTTCATACATTTATAAATATACTTAATAATGTATTTTTTCATTCCTAACCAATATATTGTTTCCACATTGTAGTGATTGTTTTATGGTATCCGAGGTGACCAGAATATGACATTTTATGGATTTTATCCATAATAATTCTCCTTAAATCTGTGACATTAGGAATATACATTCTATTTTTATAATTTAGAAGTACACCATCCTCCAAATGATAACCTTCATACTTCTTTTCCAAATTTTCCTTTTGTAATTTGTCTTTTATTTGCACATATTGCCCATCTTTAGCAAGAGAGTCAGCAATATTCTGCCTCAAATTTGATTGACAAACATGCAGTCATGCATTTTTCTATTGAATGCATCAACTATTTTATTTTATTTTCTTGTTATGTGTTTGATGTTAAATCCAATTTCACATAAAAATTCTAGCCATCTGGCTTGCCTTGCGTTTAGTGTTGGATGTTCAAACAAATAGTTCAAACCACACTAGTCTGTCCTAAGCTCAACTTTGCTTCCCATCAAATTGTGCCTCCACATTTTCAAGGTGTGCACTATGAAAGAAAGCTATAAATCATGGGTGTCATAATGTTTTTCATGTTCTTTTAGTTTTCTTAACTCATAACATACCACATGATTGTCTTGCATAATAATTTCTCCAATTTCTTGTTTACATGCATCAATATACACAACACAATCCTTTTTGAATTTGAAATTTTAAAAAAATGGAGCACTTGTAAGAAGCTTCTTCGATAGCCGAAAGCTTTTGTCACATTTTGTGTCCACTCAAATATTATTCTCTTATTTTGCAAAGAAGTGATGGGGTTTACAATTTGAAAGAATCCTTCAATGAATATTCTGTAATAACCAACTAGAACTATAAAAGATATCACATTTGCCACATTTTTTGGACTTGGCCAATTCATAATGGCCTTGATCTTTCCTGGATTCATTGATATTTCTTTGAAATAATATAACCCAAATAACGAATTTTCTTTTGATAGGAATCACATTTACTTAGATTTAAATACAACTTATGTTGGCTTAGCACTTGGAAAGTCAATCTCCAATCTTCTTCATGCTCTTCATTAGAAGAAATTGATTTTTAAAAGTTAACATCTAGTTTTCATGGTATAATCTATAAGCCAATCAAAATCCTTAAAAATTGAAAAGAGGTGTATGTCTTAAGTAATTTTATTATTATATACTTTAGAGGTAAGTGAATTTTTTTAATAATATAATTAGTCTATACTAAACATGATCACTGCCTAAGCTACCCAAATTTGTTTTGGATATCTAAAATAAAATTACTACTCTAACCAATTTTCAAATAATTTTAATAAATGAAAAATAGTGTATTGAAATGATAGGAATGCATTAGCACACTTTTCATTACTTACATTAATTAATTATATAAAATATAACTAATACTAATACTAAATATCCTATAGAAAACGTACTAAATATCCTATAATAAAACTGAGATGCATACTAAAATTTAAATATCCTTTAATAAAAGTGTACAACATATACACATAACTCTTTATATATACTATATATATTTAATACCATAATATACATATTATGGTATAATATATATCATAGTGTATATAAAGACTGTGCCTCACTGAAACATAATGTAATTTAGGGATGATGTCCCTCACTAAATACATTAATAATAATATATATTATAATATAATATATGATATACTAACTAATTTATTATTATGCATTAATTTTTTTAATGGTATTTAATTACTTTCCTTATTTTAGGTGAAAACATTATATGGAATTTTATTTTTAAAAATTCATTTTAATATAAAATATATATTTAATATAGTTTTATCAATATAGCTTTGATAAAAGTGAAAAAATTATGCACAACTTAGATAAAAATGAAATAGTAAATATAATATATTAAAGATTGTATATATGACATTATTTTATTAATTTTTTGATTTTTTCCTAGGAGACCATTTTTAAGTTGAAATTGTTCGAATCATGATTGTCGTTAGAGCAAAAACCGCATGTATTAATCTATGCCACAATCACCAGAGTTAGAATTTTGGGAGGCTGTTAGTCCATGTCACGAAACTCATGGGGAGCGCTGAACCCAATGTCCAACAATCTCCCCCCCCAAAGTGAGCCGGGTGAGTTTCGAACCCTTGGCCTGTTGCTCTGATACCAATTGTTAAAATCACGATTGTTGTTAGGCCAAAACCCACAAGTATTAATCTCCCCCACAATCGCCCAAGTTAGGATCTTGGGAGGCGATTAGTCCATGTCATGAAACTCACGGGGAGAGCTAAACCCAATGTCCAAGAAATATTTCCTGCACGGGTGTGGCTCATTGGTGATTCGCTTGATATGAAGTCACATGTTGTAAAGGAGGTCACAAGTTCAAATCACACATGGGATTACCCATGTCCCATGCTTGCGGGATGTTGTGAGGCACCTAGGGGTACAGTGGTAGCGGGAATGGATCCCTAGACCCTGTGTCATGCGAGTACCAACCCAGTCCCCAGTTGCCGATTCCCCTAGTCACAAAAAAAAATGTCCAACAAAAATTTCCTCTAATGCTTCATTCTTGGAATAAATAATAGTGTCATATAGAAAAACATGAACAAATTTATCCAAATACTTGATGAAAACACTATTCATGAGACACATGAATGTAGATGGTGCATTAGTGAGATCAAATGGCACCACACGAACTCAGAGTGTCCATACCTTGTTCTAAAGGGTGTCTTGTGGACGTCTCCTTCCTTTATTATGAATTGATGGTATCTGGACCTCAAATCAATATTTGAGAATACCTTTTCCCCTCTCATTTGATCAAAAGATCATCAATTCAAGCTAAATCATACTTATTCTTTACTGTAACTTTGTTTATCTTCTTGTAATCAATACATAACCTAAGTGTTCCATATAATTTATTTTTTACAAATGGCACAGGTTCTCCCCATGGATACACACTCGATCGAATGTACTTATTTTCCAACAACTCTTGTAATTGCATCTTCAACTCTAGCAATTTTGGTGTACTCATTTTGTAAGGAATATTAGACACTGGTGTAACTCATGGCACAAGATCAGTTGTGAAATCAATCTCTCTCTTCAAAGGAAGATCAAGCACTTCATTAGGAAACACATCCCTAAATTAATTCACCACATGATAGTCCTCCAACTTGAGAACTTCATTTTTTGTTATACTCACTACATGGGATACATATAATTGACAACCATTTTTGAAGAACTTCTTCGCTTGCAAGCTTGAAATTTGTCTAATAGAAACCATCTTTGGAATACCCTTTACTATACTTGGGTTTCCTTCTTCATCAATGCGTTCAAAGGTCTTGTTGTAGAAATCAAGTTTAATTTTAAGTGCTTCCAACTAATCCATTTCAATGAAGAAAACATATGAACAAAGTGGAAAAATATTTAGATTTGCACATGAGAGGAGTCCATCCATTTATAATGGACATTTATCCCCCACTTCACTGACTTTCCTCTTGGTGCCAGTTCTTGGTTGGACTATCCATGATTTTCTCTGTTTTGTTTACTTAAAAGCACAAATCTCAACAACTTTATGAGTGATTTAATTGTGAGTAGATCCAGGGCCAATTAAAATAGAAATAGATTGCTCACCAATCTTACCTTCAACCTCAACCAAAATTGATTGATGGCTTGTTTGGCGGTCCTCTACTGCAACATAGATTATAGGGATGGTCCTTGCTATCTAACCCACAATGTCAATCTATTGGATGTTGTGAACATGCTTGGCACTCCTACTTTGATGTGGAAAATTTCTAAGAAAATGGTCCTATCCACATCCGCAACTTTGAAGTGGCTCTCTCGGCTTGTCTTCCTGCATCATCCTAGCTAGATTAGTCATACCTTGTGGTGGGTGCTTTTGTTGATGTCTGAAATGAGGAGGCTTGAATCCCCTATTTCTTTCGTCAAACTTCTCATTTTTCTTATGCTTCCATTCTTTATGGAATTTTCGCCTACTTTTGTTTCAATAATAAGAGTACTTGGCCTTCCTTATGGTTTAATATAGAGTTTGAAGTAATCCACTTACGATTTTTTATCTTATAATATTTGATATACTTAATATATCTTAGTAGCTCCAAGAATTTATACGCATACTCATCCATGGTTATTTGTCCGAATTTCAACTCGTAGATCTTTCTAATTTTGTCATCATAGTACTTATCAGAGAGGTACTTTTGCTTCAAGTACTTCTTGAAGTTTCCACACAATATTCCTTTCATAGATATTCTTGTCTTGTCTAAGGTGATCCCAATATATAAATTCTCTTTCCTTCAAACACTTTTGTCTTCATGTTCCCAGATTAGTTTTGGATTTGGAAATACTTCCTCATCCCAAGAATCCAAGCCTTAGCTCCTTGCCCAGATTTTACTTCACCATAAAAGGTAGGAGGTTTGGCCTTCCAAAATTCCCCATGTGAGTCATTTGTGTAGGCCTCTTCCTATTTTTACTTTGAGATAGAGAGAATGAACCTTTGATGGAGTCTTAAGTGGCATATGACTCAACAGAAGAAAATTTTGGAGTATATGTCCTATATTTAGAAACCCTTCTTGATCTATGGGAGATATTGTGAATGCCTCCTTAAGCTACTCCCACTCTTTTCCTAATTTATTCAGTGCTACCCATGGTGAATATTCTTCTAAATGTATGTTAATATTTGGATCATGGATGCATTTAGTTGGTTCTATTACTCCTGAGCTCTAATCAACCTCTCATTATTTGTTATGCAACTTTGTAATTCCACTCTTAGAATTCTCATGGTTTTTGTAATATCTTTGAAAGTTACTGTTAAAGTTACAACATCACAATTCATTATCCAAGCCATATTGTGCACTAGGATTGGACCTCATGTGATGAGGTAATACGTAGCCTGAGAGGGACTTAGGAAACTTGGATTTTAATGATTGTGCTGGACTCAAGAATGAGTAAGCCTTTAGTGTAAAAGGTTATTCTTTATGTGTTGAGGTGAATACTTTGATATGTCAAAGTGATGATGTCGTACAATCTTGTTGGACAAGGCTAAGGACTTGTGTGTCAAGTCAGATCCTCATGTATTGAGGTGGGCATCGTGTTGTAGAGGCAATGATTTTCTAGTTGAAGCATGTTGACGTGTGACATTCTACTTACCATGATCTAGCTATTAAGTCTCCTCTAGTGACTGATCACC
>LPNX010718412.1:1971-30663 GCA_001517045.1 Pseudotsuga menziesii | reverse complement strand
TATAATGTGATTGATAAATTAAAGATGAAAATATAGACCATGCAAATAATATAGAGAGATAAGAGATGACATGCACAAAGAATAGAGAAAATTGAATTGCTCATGATATTAACTTCAATTAAATAGGCAACTTGAATTGCACATGTTTATTGACTTCAATGAATAATGGAGAACTCAAATTGTTAAGCTTAAGTGACATTAATAGTGTATCCCTCAGTTAAAGGAGAACTCATAGTTGTCACTTCAATAGATCAATCAACATTATTTCAGTTAAGAGAGTGAACTAAAGTGTTAATAATTAAAATCTAGTTAACTAGATTGATTTGCATGGAAACACTTTAAAAGACAACACTTTAGTTAAACCAAAATAAAACACTTAAGTTAAAAGACGACACTTAATTTAATTAAATGTTTGCATGACGACACTTGAGTATTTGCACGATGACCCTTAAATTAACATCCCGACGAAGTGATCTAGCATCTGGTTCAAGTATGAGTTCAGTCCGAAGTCAGTGCATGATGTATTTGGCCAAGCATATGTTATGTTATGTGTTGGTTATGTAGAGATCATTTTAGTTAATTAGTTTTGATGCAACCAAGGAAAAGGGTGAATTTGATGTGCAGGTTTTTCCTCCCATTGTAAAAAAGTGCGAATTGATGAGCTAGGTTGGTGCATCAGTTCAAGAAGGGTGAATGGCTGGTGCACTGGTGTGATAAGTGCGAATTGACTTGTATGCTGAGCATACTACTGATCCTCTCCTTCCTTCTCTATTCTCTATTGCTCAGTGATAACACCCTGGGTGTTGATTCTCTCTTATCTTGCACCAGGGGTTCCGAAAGAAATATACTATTGTAAAATACATTCTCTGCTATCTATCAGTATTATACTTTGGATATTTACTTAGTTTTTTCTCCCTCATTGTTTTGAGGGTTTTCCCAAGGGTACATACTATGTTATGTGTGATTGATTATATGTATGAATGGTTCTATTGACCTCAAGTACTTAGTTATTTTGCATATAAAGTTTTAAATATAAAATATCAATAAAAAATTCAACATCATATTAGAGCGAAGCAAGATTGAGCCTACACAGATCTTGAGAATTCGAGCATAGTATTTGAAGATCAAATGGCTTCTATATCTGTAAGGATGGAAGACCGATTAGAAGGAACCTCAAACTTCATCACTTGGAATGCTAGGATCCTGAACATCATGGAAGAGCATGACCTAGATGGATACATAGTCAATGTCATTGAATAGATTACATTTAATGCAGGATGCATTACTTTCAAGAGGAACCAAGCTAAAGCCAAGCATATCATTTATGATTTAGTGAAAGACAATTGGATGCCGGTATCACTCATTTGAAGATCACAAAGGAATTCTTTGACACCTTGACAATTTTTTATGAGAAGAAGGATCCAAGTCAAAAGAGAGCATTGGAGAACAAGCTTTGAAATATAAAGATTGAGAAGGATGGGACAATGGCCTCCTTCTTCACTAATATCTCTCATGTAAGAGATCGCCTCATAAACATTGGAGTAGTGGTAGATGAGGATGATCTCATTCAAACTATTGTTGATGGTTTCCCACCTTCATGGGATACATTCCCAACTGTCATAAATGGACAAGATGAACAGCCTAACTTTGAAAGACTATGGCATGATTTCCTCCAAGAGGAATGGGGAATCTAAGCAAGTCTACTTCTTCCAAATAAGAAAACCTTGTACTTACGGAAATAATGAAGAGACGATTAATGAGTTTGAGGAGCATAGCAATTTATCCATGGAGTGATTCACTATATTTTGCATGAGGATTCCTTCACCCATGCGTAGATTCACTACCTCTTGCATGAGACCAAATTTGCGAGTTAAAATGCGGTGAGCTTCCATTAAGAAACAAGATCAAGATCTAAGGAATTCATTTATCTTTGCAAGGAAGCAGAGATCAGGATGGATCCCACACAAAACAATAAAAGATAAGTATTTGTATTTTGATTGTTAATTGCTCTTATAAATCATATCTGAATGTTTTTGAATATATTCTTTATTACAAAAATTATGTGTAGATCTGTATTTGTAAAGAATTAGGAAGTATGTTATAGTATAACATGATGCGCATATGTTATAATTTTTTCTTTTATTTACGAATAGTGAATCTCATGTAGTACATGTTATGATTGAGTGAAAATCCCATGGTGTTGCACAACATTCCATGAGGTATTGTTGTTTGTATAGAATGAAAGCTCTTTGCTAACATGATTAGGAGCATAGCTCACTCTTAATATTATGTTATGGTAGAGATGGAAGGAATCCATAAAGTTACTATGTGTATATGGGATATGGATGAGTGTTGTGTGGAAGCATTGGCTAATATGGTTACATAAATGTGTGTAATATTGTCATTACATTGAAATATTGTTCATATGATTGAATTTTATGATCATGCATGGTTGCTAATCATTTGACTAAATTTGGATTGTAGGGAAAGATCATGTGCAATGATCTATAAGAGAAGAATGACAATTTTGAAGTCTATGTATGATTTAATGTCAAGGCTGAAAGTAATTGCACACTGTGTTTTGCAAGGATTGAAGAAATCAAAGAAAAAATCTATTCTCCTAAGATATCATTTGCTATATTTGGCATGAAATCCTAATTTCCATGCAAGCATTCACTATATCTTGCATGCGATTGAATTTAACAAAGTTATTATGTCTTATCTACATTATGTTAAAATAGAATAATATAATCTATATTTTGGTTCTCCCAATTCAGATGTTGAGAGGGAGAATCCAAAAGAGGAAGAACCACTAGAACCAGTAGAACGAGTTAAAAGATAAATTGATGATCCTCCTACTAAGAGGAGAGCTGCATGGTGCTGAGATATTCTACAAGAGACAAAAAAACATGGAGCACCTACTGGCACATCTAAAGAGAGATTTGAAAGATATTAAGGGTGTATTGTTCTGATTAGTCACATCAGAGATTCAAATTCTTCATCCTGTGAATTAAATGATAAGAAACAAGTATGAAAAATGCCACGATAATGTATTATGAAGAATAATGTTTGGGAAGTTGTTCATAGTAACTTCACTAGATGAATGTAAAGATTGCAATCATCAATGGTGATATTGAGGAAGAGGTATATTCATAAACCTAAGGGGTTGTGGTTCATGGAAGGAGTCCCATGTATTGAATATGAAGAAATCCTTTTATGGGATTATGCAAGCCCCATAGGCTTGGTATTCAAGTTTGGCAACTATCTTCAAAGATTGAGATTCTCTGAGAGAGAATCTATTCCAAACCCGTACTCTAATATTGCTAAGAACCAACCTCTAATATTGGTTCTCTATGTTGATAATTTGTTCTGTAATGGAGAGGAGCAATAGATAGTTCGGTGCAAGAGGGAGCTTATTTGCGAGTTTGAAGACTTGAGTCTTATGTACTGCTTTCTTGGTCTTGAAGTTTGGAAAAGGAAGGATGAGATTTTCCTTTCACAAGACAAGTACAGAATTGATGTGTTACAGAGGTTTGGCATGATGGATTGCAAACCCATGTCTACTTCGATGGTTTCTATTTTAGGGAAAATACTTGAGTCATATTCTGGATCAGATCCAATGGATGCTACCAAGTATAGGTTATAGCTTTTTGGCCCCTTAAATGTATTTGATACATAGTAGACCCATTATATATTATGTTGTATGTCAACTTATGTATAATCCTAGTCATAGACATTAGATTACTGCTAAGCTTGTGATTAGGTACCTTAGAGGTACATTTTCTTATCATCTCAGATATACCTCTAGTGGTGGGGTAATGTTACTTTGTTATGCCAACTCCAATTGGGGTGGTAGTGCATTGCGGCTAGTACTACAGAAGCAAAGTGCATTGCATCTAGTACTATAGAAGCAAAGTGTGTTGCGACTAGCACTATAGAAGCAAAAGTATAGTGAAAAAAGTAAGACATGGTCTAGAGAAGTGCCTCATTATGTTGCTATTGATAAGCATATTATACATATGTTGACTAAGCCTCTGTCCATGAAAAAGTCTAGATACTTCGGAGATAATCTTGGCATGGAAAAGAATTCCTCCCTCATCGAGAGGGAGTGTTAAATTTACAAAATCATGATTCATTCTCTAGGCCAATCTTGTGCACTAGGATTGGTCCTCATGTGTTGAGGTAATAGGAAGCTTGATAGGGAATTAGGAAACTTGGAGTAGAATTCTTGTGTTGGACTCAAGAATGACCAAGCCTTTAGTGTAAAGGGTTATTACGCATGTGTTGAGGTGAATACTTTGGTATGTGAAAGTCATGGTATTGTACATTCTTGTTGGATAAGGCTAAGGACTTGTGTGTCAAGTTGGATCCTCATGTATTAAGGTGGGCCTCATGCCGTAGAGGCAATGATTTGTTAGTTGAAGCATGCTGATGTGTGACATTATACTTACCATGATCTAGTTATTAAGTCTCCTCTAGGGACTAATCACCTCTAGAGTGAATTACTTTAGCATAAGGTCACTTGGCACAAATAGTGGAATGATATGACCACATCAATGGTTAAATCTCCTTAGTATAATTTTTTATGATCGATAATTAAGCTGATGGATGAACTAAAGTTGGAAATATGGACCATGCAGATAAGATAGAGAGATAAGAGCTGGCATGTACATAGAATAGAGAAATTCAAATTGCTCATGACATTAACTTCAGTTAAATAGAGAATTCAAATTGCACATGTTTATTGACTTCAATGAATAATGGAGCACTTGAATTGTTAATATTTAGTGACATAAAAAATGTATGCCTTAGTTAAAGGAGAACTCATAGTGGTTACTTCAGTAAATCAATTAGCATGATTTCAATTAATGAGAGCTAACTAAAGTGTTAATAATTAAGATCTAGTTAACTAAAGTGATTTGCATGGAAACACTTTAATTAAAATAAAATACGACACTTTAGTTAAACTAAAAGACGAAAATAAAGTTAAAATACGATACTTAAGTTAACTAAGTGTTTGCATGACAACACTTGAGTATTTTAATGATGACACTTAAGTCAGCATCCTAACTAAGTGATATAGCATCCAATTGAAGTATGAGTTCAATATGAATTTAGTGCATGATGAATTTGTCCAAGCATATGTTATATTGCGAGTTGGATAGGTACAACTCATTCTGTTTAATCAGTTTTGATGCAACCAAGGAAAATAAGTGAATTTGATGTGAAGGTTTTTACTCTAAGTGTTAAAAAGTGTGAGTTGGTGAGCTATCTTGGTGCATCAGTGTAGGAATGGAGAATGGATGGTGCACTAGTGTGATAAGTGCGGATTGACTTGCATGTTGGGAAGACTATTGATCCTCTTCTTCCTTCTCTATTATCTATTGATCAATGATAACACCCGAGGTGTTGACTCCCTCTTATCTTGCACCTGGGGTGCCGAAAGAAATATGCTATTGTAAATTAAAGACATTCTCTGCTATTATCAGTATTTTACTTTGGATATTTGCTGGGTTTTTTCTCCCTCATTGTTTTAAGGGGTTTTCCAAGGCTACATACTATGTTATGTGTGATTGATTATATGTATGAATGTTTTGTTGATTTCAAGTACTCAGTTATTTTGCATATAAAGTTCTAAAGATCAAAGCTCAATAAAAATTTTTATTGCTTACTTCATATCTTCAACCATTAGATTCTGTTTCTCGAATATTAACATGTATATTTTCTTCCATGGCATTTGTTTCAACTACATTAGGATCCTATGCAACGTCCATTGAGATGGTTTTCCTGGCCCAACCAAGACCAATGATTTCCAAATTTCACTACACTAAATGTTGACCCTTAACTACCCATGATGTGGTATTGTATATGCAAAAGTGTTTGAATAAGAACACTTGTTATCTTCCTTACATTTTTACCAAATCATAAATTTTTGTTCACGCATTCCGAGAACTACCCATATTGACATTTTTTTGTCAAATTATGTCTACAAGCACTTTTCTATTCAATTTTTAGAAATTTCAGAATTAATCGTTCATAATATGTCTATGTAAATTTGTTCCCCTATGTATAATATTTCCAATTACTATGAGTATTCCCATTTCTAATTTATGAGAAAAAATGTACAACCTTTCAAACTTGTCAATTTTAACCAATTTTGCAGTTTTCCTGTAGGGGCATTTAGGTTTAGAGACCAACTTCACTCACATGTAGGAGAGAATATAAGGAGAAATAAAAAAACTTGTGTGTTGGGAACTAATAACCATAATGACAAGGATTAATCAACAACCTTTATTTTCTTGATCTGATACTCTAGTCAATTTCTATATATTTTTGGAATTGAGTACTTACTTTTGCATATTTTCTAGACTTTGTTTACTTTCTAAAAACTGCTATCTCCCAAACTGAGCATTTCTAGAAAAAATTACTCCAATCAAAGTTGTTTGTTTATATGAGTAGTGAAATGCCAGGTTCATAATTTTTTTGGTCTTGACAGCTAGGGTCATTTTACCTATTCTGAGTTTTCCAAAATCCCCCAAAAGTTCCCTGGAACAGTGGATTTTTCCTTCTTTTGCACTTGGGCTTCACACCTTTTGGAATATGGCCATAATACACTAGAGTTTTCTATGTTCCTATACCACGAATGCACCATAACAATTATTTCCTAACAGTTCCCCCTCCAGGTCATTGGGTACCAATCTTTAAAAACTACTATTTCAAAATATTCATAAAACTAGAGAAGAATTGGTGCATGCCTCTCACTAGAAATAGTGTCACCTTTTTCAATGGAATCAAAAGCCACAGGTATCATCTTATTTTGAGATAAACTTATCCTATCATGACCAAAAAAATTGGAAGAAAATATAGGGAGAACCAATTTTTTTTCTTTCTATCGGGCGTTGATAATACTCGTGACAAGGATAGATCAACAACTTTTAGATTCCTGGTCTCATGCTCTAGTGAGTTTCTATGAGTTTTTGGAATTGTCTACTTTTAACTTTCTCATATTCTCTAGAATTTTTATCTTTTTTGTACTATTGATGTGGCATGTTACATGGTAGGGGTGATGTGGTACCATGTCCACCTAGACCATACTCGTTTGATAATTCATTTTAGACTCCCCTTATTGACGCCTTGAGATATCATTGGAAATGTTACATTGATATCCTCCTGATAGAACCTCCATCAGACTTATTAGGTTGGGAGTTTCACATCAGAATCATCTCATTGGGTTGGTTGAATGTTCCAATGTTTTATCTTCTCGACGGTCTTTGTTTGATGACCGATGTACGATTGCATCAAAAAATTTCAATTGGAATTTACCTTGGATACTACTCTTTGAAACTCTAATTGGCCTAATGCGATGGCCAATGTACCATCACATCAAAAACTTTCAATTGGACTTTACTTTGGATATTTCTTTTTTAAAAATTGATCAACCCAACTTAATGGTCGATTTCAATTTGTATCAAAAACTTACAATTGGACTTTACTTTGGATACCTCTCTTTTGAAACTTTGAATGACCTAGTCTGATAGTTGATGTCCAATCACATTAGAAAATTTCGATTGGACTTTACTTTGGATACTATTTTTTTGAAACTTTGATCGACCCAATTCCATTAGAGGAAATTTGGGGTCTAAAATGGGACTTATAAGAAAACGTGCCAAAATAAGTTTTTGTGAGTTGGAATTCAAGAACCAATAGAATTTCAATAAAATAAGTCAACCATAATGGTTGAATTGACATATTTGTCATTAAAAAAAACTACTTTTTTTGTTCGTATTTTCGACATATCTCATTGTGTTTTTACTCAAATTTCGATCGGGAGAGCTCGTTGGATGCGGAATTTGATTCTGCATCAAATGAGTACCCACACTGCATACTTTTGAAAGACCCCGCTACCCCAAAAACAATAAATACCTGAAAAAACGTGATGATGATGTCATCATCACATTTTTTCAGGTATTTCTTGTTTTTGGGGTAGCGGGGTCTGTCAAAAGTATGTAGTGTGGGTACTCGTTGGATGCGGAATCAAATTCCACATCCAACGAGCTCTCTCGATCGAAATTTGAGTAAAAACATAGGGAGATATGTCGAAAATACGAACACAAAAAGTAGTTTTTTTCTTTCTTCCTCCAAAATTAATCAATATTATTTTATTATTTTAACTATTATTTTATTATTTTCCTTAGGAGCCCCATTTTAGACCCCAAAATTCCTCTAATGCATGGTTGATGTTTGATTGCATCAGAAAATTCCGATTGGAATTTAATTTAGATATTTATCTTTTGAAATTCTAATTAACCTAGTCTGATGGATGATGTTCGATATAAGACTCCTATCGATTGGGATGCTTCCATCGACTCTGCCTCATTGTATATGATTTTATCCCTGTTGTGGATTCTAATAGTCCTTGTATAATGCATCACATTGGACGATTTCCATCCTCCTAATGCATTAGTTATGCACATGATTTTCTCCGATGAGATGATCCCAATATAATTGTCAAGCTCATCGCATTGGATGATCCTTGTCAGAAGGTCTCAATCCTATTACTTGGTGACTCCCATAGGCCTCCACATCACAATGAAGATAGATGCGTGGATGGGGTTATTTTTAGCCTCCAAACTATTAGAATTAATGTGCCATTGATCTCCAGGAAGTGAGTGCTATTAGATTTTAATTATTATGCAGTGTAAAAGGAATGAATAATACCCACTGAACAAAACAAATCTCACATGAAACAGACAATAATTGCTCAATATAATTATAGTATAAAATTCATTAATCCCAGCAGTATACACCAGTTTTACATAAAGGAGAATTCGAATCATGTGGATATGATTCGAATCTACCAACTCAATTTGACTGCATGGCTAACTAGAAGTGTCTAAATCACTATTGGAGTTCACCAGATAAACTCCAGTTGTCTAATTCAGTCTCTCAATTAGTTATAATCAGTTAAACTAGTCTAACCGATGTGGTAGGTGAGAAGTAGGTGAGAATAGGTGCCTACCCACATGCAACCATGCAATACTATCCCTAACTGAATTGGAGGACATCTAACTAAATGCAATTAGAGCATAACTTATCTTGACTAGTCACCAACAACCAACAATTGAAGGAGGTTGGTGTCGACACTCCCAGTGGCTCCTAAATTGTAGGGATTGGTCTAGGAGGATCATAAACTGATGCATGAAGGTACAGTCAGTTGTAGTCAACCTCAATATGTGTTCCCCACACTCTAGTGACTAGTACATGTGGCCCAATTTGGCCAAGTTGACCCAATGGTATTAGTGGACCCAATAATAACTAAATGAATACTAAGTTAGGAAAATACAATCTAAAAGATTAAAAAAATGTTGCTTAATAAACCGAGGAAATAGGGGAAAAACTCATGGGAAAACCCCCCCTCAAGATAAGCAGGAACATGAACAATGAATCAAGCCTTTACACCTAATAGAGACCTGAGAAAGGAAAATCTCTTTTCTATGAAGGACTTGGTGAATATGTCTACAATCTGGTCCCCTATAGGACAGTAATGTAGTGTGATAGATTTTTCATGCACTAGTTCTCGAAAATAGTGCATGTGAACCTCAATGTGCTTTGTTCTTTACTTATGAAATGAATCACTGGAAATTTTTATGGTGTTTTGGTTGTCACAATAGATGTCCACTGAAGGTGAAGTGCGAATCTCAAATTCTGCCAAGATTCCATGTATCCAAATTGCCTGAATAACTACATTCACAGCTCCCCGATACTCTGCCTCTAATGAAGAGAGTGCAAGTGCTGCTTGCTTCTTATTGGACCAACAAATTGGCCTAGATCCAATCATAAACACAAATCCTGAAGTGGATTTTCGATCATTCCCATCTCCTACCCAGTCTAAATCTATGAAGCTTATGAGATCAAGCTGTGTGCTAGTTGCATAATGAATCCCATAATCTTTAGTACCTTGCACATAGTTCAAGATCCTCTTTGCTTCCTTCCAACGTAGCCCATGTGGCTCCTGCATGTACTTGGAAACAACACTCACATCATAGGATATGTATGGTCTCGAATGTGTGAGATATAGAATGATTCCAATGAGCAGTCTGTAAAGAGTATTGTCTACCAAAGGTTTAGAGCCATCTTCTTCCAGCTTGATGCCAGATAGAAAGGGACAAGGGGCTGCCTTGCAGTCTTCCATGTGTAATATCCTGAGCATCTCTGATGAGTATATGGACTGTGAGATCATGATTCCTAAATCATTTTGACTTACTTCAAGACCAATGAACTATCTTAATAGTCCTAGATCAGTCATAATGAATTATTTGTTCAGGGCTAACTTGATGCTTCTCAATCCAGCAACATAACTTCTAGTAATGATCAAGTCATCCACATACAACATAATCAATAGAAAGGATCCCTCTTTCATCTGCATGTAAAATTGCAATCTGATTTGCATGTTTCAAATTTTTGTGACAGGAGGAAGGTATCCATTTTGGAGTACCATGCCCTTGGGGCTTGGTTGAGTCCATAGAGTGATTTCCTTAGTCTACAAACTAAGGAAGGATCCTCCATATGCCCCTCATGTTGTTTCATGTATATCTCTTCCTTCAAGTCACCATGGAGGAAGGCACTCTTCACATCCATGTGATGTACCTCCCATCACTTGGAAGCTACAATTGTCAAAGAAAATCGGATGGAATCCATTCTAGCTACTGGAGCGAATGTCTCATTGTAGTCCAATCCTTGAACCTGAGAGTATCTCTTTTCCACCAACTGATCCTTGTTCTTGGTTGTGGTTCAATAAGAACCTATGTTGGTCTTGTAGATCCATTTGCACTGAACAAATTTCCTTCCTGGAGGTAAGGAGACAAGTTCCCAAGTTTTATTGTCATGTAGCGAACAAATTCCTCATCCATAGCTTCCTACCTTCTAGGGTCATGGAAATATTCTTTTAATGTTTGAGGATCTTTCCCCAACATCACGAAGCACCTCTCAAGGAGGAGTGGATCTATGTGGGATAGTGCAACATTCTCTTTTTGATATTGGGACCTCATTCTTCTCTTATCATATGGATCCCCAACACCATCCCCAGCTTCTTCAATGAGTTGTTGAGCCCATTTAGGTTGTTGATATGAAGTGGATGCTGGATCTAGATCTAGATCTATTTGAGGTATAAGCTCAATATTTGAATCATGCTAGTCTTCCTCTTCTTCTGAATCTAAATCTGAAATGTTAGACAAAAAATATGTATCTGCAATAGGAAGTAAAGGAGTTTTAATACCTTTATTTGCTTTGAATAGAAGTCGTGGTTGTACTGGATATGAGTATGGAATGAAATAAGAGAAAACATATGAATTGGAGGCATGATACGCAATTCCTTTCTCTATAGTCTTCCTAGTTGATATTTCTATGACATCTAATGAGTCAGATCCAAATACCACTTGCTTTGGTGAGCCAGTGTGATTCATCTAATAAACAGACAACAGATTTGCTACAAGAGAGGGCACATAGAGAACAATCTTGAACTCACCATGATGGATTTTAATGGAACCTCTTCCTACTGCTAGGATATGAGAGTATCACCCATATGAATAGTAGGACCTCCTCTGAGGTTGATAGTGGTGAAGGAATCCTTGTAGGAAACCATGTGATTGGATTCTCTAGAATCAGTCAAGTAAGTTGAAGACCGAGAGAGGCCAACTTTCAGGGCATGTAACCTCTTATGATATTCTGTTGATTGTCCATCATCAGAATTCTTTGTTCTATGTGGAAGAGAAATATGGTTCTTCTTGAGGAGAGTGGACAGCTGGTCAATTTGCTTCTTCATGCACTGGTTTTCATGATGAAAATCCCTCATACAATAGGGACACCTTGTATTTTCAAAATTATTCTTCCTCTTGGATCCTGAAGCTCCTTCGAAAAATATCTGATTCTCTTTTGTTTTCGAATAAGAAGATTTGGGATCCTTCCCCTTGTGCCTCCATTTAGCTTGTGCGTTAGTAGAGTCTGTCACCAAAAGAGTTTGGTTTTTGGATGTCTGGAGGAATCCCATATGTACCAGATTTTCTTGCTCCTGTATTAAGGGCTCGACAAAGCTATCAAGTGAGGGCATCCTCCAGTTGGGAATGGAAGCTCTTTCGGAATGGAAGGTAGAGACAAATACATAATACTCAGAACCTAGTTTTCCTAGTATGGAAAGCACAAGTTGCTCATCCTTTTTTCTATTCCGCACTGCTTACATTGAAGTGTAAGAGACTTGAATATTGTAAAGAATTTTTTTATGGTATCGAAACTGCTGTGATGTAAGGCTATCAACGTGTTCTCAAAGATGTGTCCCCAAATTTCATCTTGCTTGCCAAACAAGAATTCAAGCTTCTCCCAAGATTCTTTGGGAGTCCTCAACCCTTCAAGGTGGAAGAGGATATATATGGAGATGTGAGTAGATAGAAAGCCAAAATATTCATCTAAGCGGTTCAAAAACTTGTTTTTCTTAGCCGGGTGATGGGGTTCAGTCTCCCTTCCCATTGTCATCTTGAACAGGCCCTTGTTGCACAAAGAAACCTGCATATCTTCCCTCCAATAAACATAGTTGAAGGGTGTTAGGATATGGGGTGTGGAATATTGAGAATCCATCAATTCTCCTTCTGAGCAGATAATGTATTCAATCAATCTACGTAGCACCTGTAAGATTTCATTGCAAAAACAAAACCAATTCACACTATGTCGGAATCTAGCCTCCCTCCTGACATGTACACTTTTTCAGGGTCTGTCACGTCTGCACCACCACTCTGAATGAATTCTAAGGAAGAAAGGCACTCTTTGCGGGAATTCTGTGGAAACCTAGCTACTTCTAGTGTACAATGGAGAGTAGACAAACTTGAAGCTTTCCCGAGGAGGCTCTGATACCATATTAGAATTGCCATTGATCTTCAGGCAATGAGTGGCATTAGATTTTAATTATTATGCATTGTGAAAGGAATGAATAATACCCAATGAACAAAGAAAATATCACAAGAAACATACAAGAATTGCTCAGTATAATTATAGTATAAACTTCATTAATCCCAGTAGTATACACTAGTTTTACATAAAGGATATTTTGAATCATGTGGATATGATTCGAATCTACCAACTCAATCTGACTGCATGGCTAACTAGAAGTTTCTAAATCACCATCGAAGTTCACTAGATCAACTCCAATTGTCTAATTCAGTCTCTCAATCAGTTATAATCAGTTAAACTAGTCTAATTGACATGGTAGGTGAGAAGTAGGTGAGAATAGGTGCCTACCCACATGCATCCATGCAAGAATGGTGCTAACTGAACTGGAGGAAATCTAACTAAATGTAACTGGAGCATAGCTTAGCTTGACTAGTCACCAACTACCAACAACTGAAGGAGGTTGGTGTCGGCACTCTCAGTGGATCCTAAATTGTAGGGATTGGACTAAGAGACGCATAAATTGATGCATGAAGGTGCAGTCAGTTGCATTTAACCTCAATTTGTGTTCCCCACACTCTAGTGACTGGTACATGTGGCCCCACTGAGGCCAAGTGGACCCAATGGTACTAGTGGACCCAATAATAACTAAATGACTCATAAGTTAGGAAAATATAATCTAATAGACAGTTTGGACAAGGGAGGATTATAAATCCTAACAAAAAAACAAATTATTAATCCAATGAAGGTGCATTAGTCCAAGGGATATTTTTAGCATGAGATGAACCCTTTTCCAAGGAAGAGACACAACCATCCCAACAATAATGGTTTAGTGTATGAGTCCTAGTTTTGATTCTAAGATTATGCCATTTATAGATGAAAGGAGGGTACACATTTTGCAATATTTTTAATTGATTTTTATCCATGTTATATCATGCAAAATTCTATCTTATATTACAGTTGTGTGGGTGCAACCTCACTCAATTTCATAATGATCATGCATATGTTTTATTATTGTACTAAAACTGCACACTCCTTTGGTAATTACTTCTCAATTCATACACAAGACATATGGGGGCACATTTCATTAGGTTGAGTTATCTACCTTTAGAATATCATGAGTGTGAAGTTATTAATAAATATTTTCCTATTCTTAGTAGATTATGGAAGCATAGTTATTTAGACAATGCCAAAATTAATTTGGACAACATGCATGGAACATGCATTCTCATACCTAGTAGCATGAGGGCACAACGTAGGAGGACAAGGATATATTTAAGAACTATGAGGATATGTAGTGAGCATTGGATTCAAGAGGTGTTGAGAACTTTTTTAAGAATTTTTTTTAGTTATCACCAAAAGGATTGGTTTCAGTATTTTGGTCCACATTTAATAAGATTTGATATTTTGGTCCATGCTCTCCAAACAATATTTTGTATTGATTGACGTTGTTAACACATGGAACGCTATGAATACTACTATTCAATCTCATTAAGTCTTGTCACTATCTCTTCCTCAATGTAGTAAAGTTATTATAAAATCAAGTTATTGTTTCGACCCTAAGGGTTTGTGGGGTAGAATTTCTTCCTTGGTTAGTATTTGGGTGACCAAGATAGGGTTATGGAACAATTGTTTACAACAAAGATTAGGATAGAATAATCCTATGATACTGCATGAATGGGTCATTGGAATTCTCCATATCTGAATGAACGCTTGTTTAATCTTTCCTCTGACTTTATGACCCAGTGGTAGGCACTAGTTTTTCCAAATCCACCCTTGATGTTGGTAGTTTTTTACTTTTTTGTTCTCTATCTACTAATTGACCCAATTTGATTGAGTTTCCTCATCGATCATATGCAATGTTTAGGATACCCCCTTCAGGTTGGCACAAACCAACCCAAAGTGAAAGGTTCTTAGGAGGTGACAACTCCTTCGCTCTTGAATTAGCCATACAAGGATCATTTTGGGTGACAACTATTTTTTGGCACCATTACTGGGTATTGGATCAAGTTATTAACTATCACTAACATTGGGATACAATTTTTTGTGAGATCAAACCTTTGTTGGTCTGAAGTTTATTTGGTTTCACTTGACGACTCAATTTAAGGTAAATTCGATTTTCTTTGTGAACTCATTGCATACCATTCTAGATACAAGTGTACACTAGATCAATGATTAACAACATCAATATGTGACAATTTTTTAGTTTGTATTGATACATTCAAATACCCTTCAAGTAATACTACTCCAAAAAATCTACTTACACGATAAATTGTCGTGCCACCTTGTAAATTTAAGTGTTTAAACTAAATCAACCTCATTTTGAAGATGCATTACTTCCTTTCAAAAGGATATTTTGGCATCCACCGACCTTGAAAATCTTGTAAAATGTTTTTTTATTAGCCAAACTTTCACACGAATGCATAAAAATACAACAATGGTTGTTTTTCTTGTGATGGTGCTAAACCAATTAATAAGAAGGATTGTACACACCCTTATCCATTCCTGAACATCCATGGGACCTTATCCCAATGGATTTTGTAACTAAACTACAGACACCAGAAAACGAATATGATGTCACATTTGTTGTTATTAGCAAGTTCTTGAAAATGGAAATTCTTGCACCTTTACAATAATTGACTAAGTGTATGCCACTATGAAGTTATTATTTGCACTAGTATGGTTAATTTTGAATTGCTTGCATCCATAATTTTAGACAAATACATTCAATTTATTTCCAACTTTTGGAAATCCCTCTAAAGGATGTTAGACATGTCTACGACATTAAACCCACAAATAGATGGGAAGACTAAATATGGTATATCTACAACACTTGCATGATCGCAAACACCCCCACAGATGGGATGGAAGCATTTATTTTATCTAAAATCTAGTATAGAGATCAACATGTTTTGTTCTAAGTCTGCTAGAGTGTGCAACACTCATTGATGTGTCTTATCCATTGCCACAAAACACAAGTACTTCTACATCAACACTAAAAGTTTCCAACAAAGAAACACATTTGAGCATATTCGAAATGGTTAATAACAAGGTGATGATATTCATAATAAATGTCGAGTTCCACACAAGTTATAAATTTGGGAAAATGTATGGTTTCACATTAATAAGGAAAGACACCTTGAACACCATCATAAGCTCAAGTTACTTCAATATGGCCCATGAAATATTACTGAGTAGTGTGGTGTTAATGATTCAAAGCTTAATCTACCATCATATCTTAAGATGCATCCAATATTTAATAGAGGAATACTTCGCCCTTGTAACCCTCCACTACTTGAGGAAAGCATTACACATGATGAAACTTCTATTAACATTGACCTAGAGTTCCCGACACCATTAAAATTTTACCAACATCATTTATAGGAAAACAAACCTCACCCACAACAAGATAACGACTCTTTTGAATAATTAAAGTAGAACAAAGGCTAGCATTGGTTAATTTTTCCATGCTTGAGCAAGTGCAATAAATTTTTTCTAATTTTTTCAAGAATTCCTTGAAACTTTCCTCAACAATAACTTCCAATGCAACGGGAATCCACACTTCTACTCTTAATGCAATGGGGATTCTTCTTTACAATAGTATTAACAATACCTTTGCAAAATACATTCTCTATGTTAGAGCATTGAACCATCACACCACCTTGACAATAGGTCAACTTGGTGCTACATCACAAGTAGTGAACATGCTTGAAAGGTAACATCAGTAATTAAATATGAACAACTGCTTGTTAACACCTAAATACAAAGGCATTAAGTTCTATACTAGGTATACAATTGAAAACATAACATAGTTTGGGGAAATGTTTGTAGAGGGCATTAATTGTTGGGATCAAGCAAGATCCGATTGTATGATATATTTTGTTGGAGATATCATCATGATTAGATTGTAAAGGTGTTCTCTATGGTTGGAGATACGAATCTCAATCGCAATATTGATGGAAGGCACTTGTTTACAACCTAATAATCTTATCTCACTAGCATTCTTCACACTAAATCAAGGTTGTAGTAAGGGTGTTTTTTCTAGACCTCTTTCTCATTGTTTTTTGGGCCAACTTTGTGAATAAAATCATAAATACGAGGGGGTGACCTATGTTTTAAGTATATATGGTTGATATACACATGTTTTGAATAATAACTAATACAAACACAAAGTGGTAAGGAATTTTTTAAGTTATTTTTTTTCATGCATCTTTAAGAGTATTTGTTGTTTGGGTGGTGAGTAAGGCAACAAGATGCAATGATACTTATTCCATTTTTTTAGAATTTGAAATGCTCACGTGGGACACTAGCAAAGGAAGTATTTTTTTAGCATTGAATGTTGAGGTGGGTATTGTTTCCAAGGAAACATGATACACAAAATTATCCTTTGATAGCATGAATAGACACTTGAAGGGGTAGATTTCGATGAAATAAGTATACCTAGTAATACAATTGAAGGGAAAGCACATATGCTCATTGGAACACTACCTATTTTTTTTTATTATCTTAGTGTGTGTTTACCAATGCCACAACACTTTGGATTATTTTACTTTTGTAAGCACACCAAAATTTGTTTTGGAGAACTAGCAAAGGATTCAATTCAATAATGAATCCTCTAGTAGGAATTTTTGTCTCCAGGAAAGTTTGAGCTTTTACTTCTAAGGTTTTACTCTTACAAATTGGATTCTAGTGATGAATATGACTAATAACAAATGAGCATTGGTCCTTCACATATTTCTGGTGGTAGTTAAATTGGTTATTTCCCACAATGAGCCACGCTTGTGCTATATTTGACCATGAATACATTGTGATGTTGCTATACTAAGGATTATTTGGGAGCATATATGATAGCATAATCATTCCTTTGTTGTGGTAGAAAGGGGCATTCCATACTATGTCTATTATTGTCACATCAAGGGATGTACACTAGAATACATGGTAGTGCAAAATTATGGGAATTTACATCATATTATTTAGCAAAATATAGAGCATGTGTTGATCATGTCTTGTAGTAGCACATGGGGTACATCAGAGGATGTTGAACTTATATTCTAGGAGGGTGCATTGCATGTGGAGATAATTTTAAGACCCATAGTTTATTAAAAGAATGCACACTGGCTCACCCTATTTGCATATGTTTCATGTCTTCTTTACACTACCATATTAACAACATGATAGTGGTTAGATATGAACCTCATTTAACCATGTTCTCAAATCTGATTTTGCATGTTTCTCACAATAAAGACACATGTGGGGTGGGGCTTTTTTTAGCCTTAGTTTGTCACTCCAATGAAGGAACATTAGTCTAAGGGATATTTTTAGCATGATATGAACCCGTTTTCCAAGAAAAAGGCACAACCATCCCAACACTATTGGTTTAGTAGATGAATCCTAATTTTGGCTCTAAAAATTTGTCACTCACAATTGGAGGGAGGGAACTTGTTTTGAAGTATTTTTAGTTTATTTTCATCCACATTTTAACATGTAGAATTTTGTTTAATTACAACTTTGTGGTGCATCCTTACACATTTTCATAATAATATGCACATGTTTAATTGAAAGTGCATGTAACTTTTGGGATATTTTTGGTCTAGTATCTAATGTTGGATTTTGATGAAGAGGCTCTTATGGATTGATATTGTTGGAGTATGAGTTTATAACACTTATGGGTGATAGATTTATAATAATCAAGGAAAGTTGAAGAGAAAATTTTTGCTACCCTTCAAGTAAACTAGCTATGAAGATTCCTATCTCTCATTAGTTCTCTTTAATTTGTTAAGGAAATAATATTTGCATGAAATTGTTTAAGTCTTTCCTAGTTAAAATCATAATGAAACATTATTTTGAATCTTAACTTGAAAGATTTGATTTTTTATTTCTTTCCACATAAATTTAATGAAAGTTTATATCCATTTAAAGGATACGTGATATGCTAGTTGTTCTCACTTTTACCTTAATTGTTAACACAAAAAATTGTTCACCTAGATCTACATGGCCTAAACTTCATACATGCATCATGTTTCCACCATATTTCCCTTACTTTTGACCTTCACAATTGTATTTCCACCAAAAAAGGTCCAAAACATTAGTATTTACTATGGTTTACCCTCATTCTCTTCCAAAAAGGGTTAAAAACCCTAAAAATGGGTCAAAACTCTAAAAAGGGTTCCAAAACCCTAAAAAAGAGATAAGATAAAAAACCATAGCAAAATACCATGGGTTAAAAAATACCATGGGTTAACCTTGGTTCAAAAAAACCCTAAAACTTTACTATAAATACATTGTGAAGGTCTCCCCAAAAACAATTTTTCATAAGCTTTTTCCATTTTGTGAGTATGCTAGGACACCTTTAGCTCTCAGGTATTCACAACCTCTTTTCCACCACCCTGTTTCCATACCATTCCCACTCAGTACGTTGAGACACCCTTCGTACCCACCTGGAGAACCAACCTGTGGAGAGGTAGATCACTTCCGAGATGGCCACAATGGCCCACTTTCAAGAAAAAAGGTATAATATTTAGTTTATTTACATTTTTCTTTAGTTTATCTCTCATATATATTTTTTTCGTTTTACTAATATTGTTTGTTGTCTTAAGTTTTTCCATGAAATATTCCTTACAGTCTCATTAACGTAAGATTGGTTCTTTTGCACGTAATAAGGGAGTGATACCTGTTACAGTTTTGGCGACTCCGCTGGTCGTTCCAGAATGATCTCTATTTTGGAGGTTTATTACAGGTTTGTTTCCATTTTCTGCCCTTAGCAGTCACTGATCGCCCCCCCCACGAGGCAGATCCGAACCTCCTCTGCATTAGTGCCTGCTCCCCCTGCCCTTGTCGGCTCTGCTTTTCCTGCATTTTTCTTGTTCGGGCACAGTCACCCTTATCGGGTTGTGAGCCACAACCCAGTCATCTCTTTCACCTCTATAATAACGACCCCAGTTGCGACTTTCACCTAGATACGTGCGAACTGGATCATAGAGCCAGATCGTGTCTATCCTGGTTCCGGAAGCGACCCCAGTCGCCCCTGTGACCCTGTTCCGAGCAACCCAGTCACGTGAAACCTCCTATTTTGCATGACTCGACTTTTTTCTTTCTATATTTCCTCTTCCTTTCTGTTCTGTGTGACCTAGAACGCACTTGTTCCGCCGACAGGTGCGACTGTCAGTTTACAAATTTTTTTTTGTGCTTTGTTCAGACCCTGTCTGTCCCAACCCTTTGTTCAGAATTGATTTTCTGTTCAATCCTGCTCTGTTACATCCCCTTTACAATTTTATGTAAAAACCCACTGTAACCCAATTTGTTTCAAGATTGGAAGGAAACCTTTTACATATAGATGCACACACACTCACACCATTAATAAAACACACTTGGTTCACACAACATGATTTGAGCCCAAAATCGGACGGATTCCATGTCTATATTCGACAGACATGTGTTTGTTATTCGACAACAATGTTTTTTTGTTGTCGTTGGGACTTCGTCGGATATTCGACTCCCTTTCGAATCCCGTCGAAATTTCGATAGAGTATCAAGCTAATTAGGAGAATTATTTCATCACTAATTCGTCCAATTTGCGATGGCTCTTGTTGCCGGCTATCCGACTCATGTCTAAACCCTGTCGGAATGTCGAAAGAGGACCATCTTATGTCAGGGAAGTCTTTGCATACATGTAGTGTCGAATTTCTGACAGCTCGTGCGAAAATATCATCGAATCTCCAAAAAATGAGGTGATTAGGTTGTCGAATTGAGTTCATTGGAACCATGGCATGTTCGTCGGAAAGTAGCCACCAAGAGTCAGATATTTGACGGCCTCTAAACGTCGGAGATTCAGCATCTTTATCGACTTGGCATGATATCCGACGAGTGCTGCCACTCATTTTCTGTCAGATAACCAACGAGAAACTGTATATTAATAAAAAAAATAACCTAGCTGAACATTACAGTCTCTTATAGAATGACTCAGAGCTTTCAACAAAGGGAATCTCAAAGGACTTTTATACAAAATCTATACTAGACACTCCGACCCCAAATGCAAAAATGAATCAGGTGAACTTTCTTATATATATTTTACATCTAATATCCAGTAAACACAAATTGGTTTCTGTAATTTGAAAGGAAATAAACATTCACTTGACTAATTGGTGAGTATGAGATCTAGGGCATGTTGGGAGTACCAAATGTTCTATCATCCCTTAAAGTATTTTTACATGTGGGGACCTGAGATTGTCATATCTGGTCAATATAAATTTTAGTACATAGATCAATATGAAAATTGACCTAAGAAATTTTTTCTCATACTAGTGACACCATTGTCAACCACCAAGACATCACATATAGAAAGTTGAGTGAATAATGTACCCATAGACACAAATAAAAATAATAACAAAGATTATGAATATGGCCCTCTTTGCTTCCACAAAGATATACAGATATAAATCTATGCTAGCAAAGTGTGAGCTTCTACATGCTTCTTAAGACTTTACAACACATAACACAAATATTATCTTTAAGGTAGTTTCAATTCTCATCAACCAGGTTTCAAACTTTGCATAGTTTTCAATTTGGAAAGGAGAGTTAAAAGGAAAATTTCTTCTTGCAAAATATGTAAAATACAAAACAAATCTTGAAAAGATATTGAAATCAATGATTTCCTATTGCTGCCTTAGAAAAATAAGAACGTATCCTGACTACATTGAACATATAAGAAAATATGGGTTTGCAATGATACGACAACTAGGTACTCCAACATTTTTTGTGACTTTCACTAGTGTTGAACATCTTTGGCCTCCTCTGTGCACTGCATTGCAAGAAACTAGAAGCAAGTCTTTTAGAAAATTTGGTAAAACAAATTTTGATGAAATCCTTGAATCATTGATAAGACAACATCCTATTATTTGTAGTTGTTACTATAAACATAGAATGCCAACACACAAAACTTTAATCTTAAGCAATAACGAGTTCTTTGGAGACATCAAAGGCTATTTAGTTATCACTAAATTTCAAAGTACATGAAATGGACATAATCATGGATTTCTTTGGACACAAAATGCTCCTGTCATTCATAGGCAAAATAACTCAAAACAATCAAAACATTCATAGGAAAAACATTCATTGCAAAATCACTTTACCATGGCTTAGTGTGATTCTACAACAAAAAACTTCATCGTTATCCCCTAAAAATAAAGGTCGTCATAGTTTCTTTCACTGGAAGAGGTGCACACATTGCAAATGGCATAATCGTAAATTCAACTTTTCACTTTCCTTTGGGTATTTCAAAAATTCTTCCATTAAGCTTTGGGATATTATATTTAATGAGTAAGGAATTTGAATAACTTCAGTTGTTACTAGTATATGAAGTCTCACTAATGGTTCTCAAATGTTATGTAGCATTGACAAAAGGCTACGAGAAATAATGCACACTTTGACCTCTATTTGTGGAAATCTTGTTGTCATATTTTGTGGATATCTTTGTTAAGCCCAACCTAAAAGAGATTCTTAGATATTTGAGCAAGAAAGTTTCGATTCTAACACAATTTCCTACAAGTTTTGATCAAACAATGTCAAATACTTTGAACTCACAGAAGTTGTGAGACAAGAAGACCCAATGTTTGTGTCCATCTTGAATAGAATTAGAACTTGTTCAAAAACAAACTACAAAAATTCTTACTTAAACAAGCATTGCTATAGACCGCCACCAAATGAACCAACTTTTCCATTTCTTTTCTACAAAAACAAGGATGTTCAACAACACAAAAAAATGTTGGCACTTGTCCAGTCATAAACATATACATCAGAGTCGGTTGATAAGAAAATTGATCCAACTGAGGCAAGTTCCTACCAAAATCATAAAAAGGACTTGTCATTTGTAATTGTCTAAATAAATATATGCTCGTTGAATTAATTGGAGGCAATTATGCAATTGACGATGGATTTGTAAATGACGCAGAACGAATTTTCAAACACTACACATAGGATGAAATTGACATTGTATGGATTGAATTCAAATAAGCATCAATTGGCTCAATGCAATGAGAAAATATACAATAATTTATTGCACTTGATGTTCCATGTACCTAGGCACCCATCACAAGAATCTCTATACAAATAGCATCAATGAATAAAACCCATATAGTTCAAGAACAATTCCCCATTTGAATAGCATGTGCATGAACAATACATAGATCACAAGGCCTTACAATGGACAATATAGCATTCAATCCAAAAGGAGCTATAAAACATGGACTTGTATATACTACATTATCTCATGTTAGATAGATCAACTAGCTATATCTTATGAACAAATTGCAACAAACAAATTTATGTCTTTCGCATAAAGTTTCTACTGAAATGGATAGGTTTCAAAGTGAAGCTTGATAGGAATTTGATTATGGCTTCCAATCAATACAAGAAAAAGGATGTTTGCTTATATGCTCATTGGATACATGAAGTCTTGTATCGCATATTGACATTGTTGTCAATGACTATGATCTAATGAAAGGTGATATATTATTCCTACATGAAATGTATACAAAGTTCTTTCCAAATGAAATCCTACTTGCTAAAAGCTATTGCTATGTATCTACATCTGACATTCATGGTGTTCTCAGATGTTACAAAAAAAATAGTGCTGTAGAAATGGAATAGTTACATAATGAGCTAAACTGAAACAACTATTTTCCAATTTCAAATTTTCAAGGCCATTATCAAATTAGCAAATGTCTACATCGCACCACTTGAAGAAATTTATTCACTTATACATAGTATAATAAAGGACACTTTCCAAAATGAGCACATTATAATTATTGGCGACTTGAATTTTGCACATGTTGCAAAGCAACAATGCACAAAAGGAATTTTGCTCATTCATGAAAAGTCATAACTTCAAATTGCATACAACAAAACCAACAACCTATATTGTTGTCTCTTTTCTTAAACATTTTTTGACAACTCTATCGGCTGACAATGTCCAATTCCATATCTCCGAGGCTTATTGGACATATCAGCATAGCATTTTCCTTTCACTTTCTTTAAAAATATTCACAAATACTTATTTTTTGAAATTTCTATATTTTGTTTAAGTTTCATAGTTGTAGGCAATGCAAATGCTGTTTTGGAAAAAACCTAACAAAACCATCTTATTGTTGTTATTTAGGTTAAGCAATATATCTTAATTCCAATAACTAGTTCAAACAACAATTCAACATTTGCAATATTCATATGTAGATTTTTGTTTCACTCTTTGCTTGTTTCCACGCCTATGATCAATTGGTTTATCTATGGGTTAAAGCCATATAGTCTTTTAAACAAAGTAAGCTCACAATAGATACTTGTAACATCTTCAACAATTTCTGGAATTGTAAATTTAATGCAGTTGCGATTGCTTTGGGATCATGGCTATGGTCAATATTTATGGCAACAAGTCCAAAGAAAATATGCCACCGAATCCTTATCATGAGAACCCAAAAAGGTAATAATGTTCTCATTTCTTCATATATCTATATAATTTGATAGAGCCAAAGCAAATAATCTATTTTACAAACCCTATGTTTTAACGTTAATAAGTTGGCTTCCCCATTTATTTTAGGATTTAACAAGTACCAAAACTACCATCCTCTATTTTGCAACTTTGTTCAACAACATATAGAAATGTGTTTTAAGGAGATATTCTCTTGTTCTATGGACCTACAAAAAGAAAAAGTTCAAATTCACCAATAAAACACAATTGATACACATTGACTTAGTAGATAGAGATGATGAATTAACAATGCATTGAATATGAATATAATATTGTTTCTTGTTTCACTGAACACTTTACTCCTAGTAAAGTGTCTGAATATAAAATTTTGGAGGTAGAAATTAGGGAATATATAATAGAGGAGAGTCAAAGTATTGCATTTTTTTACAGCAATAGACTTTTGTTGAAGCAATATCTCAGGTTTTCCGAGATTGTATGATGCATTTCAAGATCAAAAAACAACTACTCTTTCGGATCTATTGTGGAAATTGTGATTTCCTTCCAACAAAATAATAGGAAGTATGAATTGTACATCAAATATGGAGAGGGGGTAAAGGATACTGCAACTGTATGTTTTTAAACAATTTGAAAACCATTTCTTGTTTCTAGATACATTTACAAACATGTTTTTTATTTTCCTATTTTGTGGTCAACAATTTGCAATGAATTGTTTCAATTCATTGCAGTTGCAACTGAATGAAGGATATAGTAGGATTTATTTGAGGGATCAAGAATACTTTTGTTTTGTTTATGAGAATGACACATACATACATAATAACTAATAACTATACATACATAATAAATCCAATTTACACATACATAATACATACATACATACATACATACATACATAATGCTTACATCCACAATCCAATTTACACACATAATACTACATACATACATAATAATACCCTATTGAATCTCACTTTCAGGGTTGGACAAAACCCTAGTTTGACATGCACATCCTTGGATTGTAGAGTGCTACATGTGGGTTCTCCATGTTGGTTACTTGTAGGTAATCTTGTCCTTATTTTATGTTATCCTCCCTCACCTACTTGCATATATAAGGGAGGAGAAATATCTCATATTCATTGATCATTTGTACCCTTCATGGTACATGTCTTGGAGACTTAGGATTCATGTAGAAACCTTAGGAGAAGACAAGGGATGATAAACGTCTTAGATGTTCTTGGAGATCTTGCTCATTTGTGATGTTAGGATTTTTATTGTGTTGACTAAGGTTTTTGTTATACATGTAAGCCCTATAGAAGAATACACCATTGTCGATGATGGTTATTATGTATCTTGCTGTAACACTAAGGTTTATACCCTAGTAGAAGACATGGAGAGTAGATTTAACACCTTGTATGTTTTTTGGATATTTATTGTTATGGTAGGTAAGGCTAGGAAAATATCATAGAGTTGTTGTATTCTTGATGTTACATGGAAGTCTTGATGCATATGATGATGTAAGAGTGGAAGAATTAGGGTTTGATGATTCAAACCCTCAGACATGATAGTATAATTGGAGGCCAATGGATGATTCCACATACCTATACGATTTAACATGGCTAGGGTGTGAAAACCTTGAGGAAGACAACCATGCTAATGAGGAGAGTTTGTGACATAGTATTATTGTTGAAGCCAAGGAGGACTTGTTAATTTTGGTGCTTTCTAGTTGGAGATATTTGGTGGTGGCTAGGGTTTTCATGATTTCCCTAGCGAGGGTTTTGGAGAGGTTGAAAAATTGTATCATCTTTCTGAAAAAGTTGTTGCATGTACATGTACTTAATTATGACAAACTCATATATGAAGTTTTAATCTATCCAATACCAATGTAATTGCATATTTGATTTTCATCTTTCATTGTCTTCTTGATTAAGTAATTTTGAAAACTCATTGTTCATGCTAATTTGACATATTAAGGGTTGAAATTGTTGAGTGATTTGAAAAACACCTTAAAGATAATAAGACATACTTATTATTGTAAATATACAATAATTAAAGTGATTTCAAATATGGTTTAGCTTTAGAAAAGTGTGCCTAAAATACCTGAAACTTGTTGGCATACATTTGATATCCTTACTCTTGCAATTCATAGTGGATTGGGGTTGATGTAAAGTGAAATATCGTCCATATTTTTATACTACAATTTATATTCAAGATCATCCGAAGGTTGAATATTCATAAGAATTGAATATGGGAAACCTTTGGTGAGAAGTGAATTTTTGAAAATCACATTAAAAGTTAGACTTTCCAAATTTATACAAGTTAGCATGAACTTGCACTAATAAATGTTCCTCCTATGGGTACAATGGCCTTTGTTAAACCCACCTCATTGTTTTAGGAAAACATACCCATGTCAATTCATGCTTCTTTCTCCAGAATGTGCATCTTTCCAAGGCAAGTAATTTCCATTTTGTAAGCTTTTTTCTTTACTATTTTGGCCACAAAATACCACTATGACATCATATTTTCCTTGTAAAAATTTTCACCAACATCATCCAAAAAATGGAACCACAAGCTTGTGTGCAAGAAATGAACTTAAATTTCCATAAAATTATAGCATACTTCATGGAGGTTAGTGATGGACCCAAGCACATATATTGAGGAGGAGAATGGGATATTATTGACAACATTGGTACATATTAGAGTAGCATTGGGTATATGAGAGGGCATCGTACACACAATTAGAGCAATGACTTACATAAGGGAACTTGGACACTAAGAAAACATGGAAGAGGGAGTGTAGGACTAACACCCTATTGGAGACCAAACCATCTTGGAGGAGGGTAATTGATCCCACTATCTTGACTTGGATGGAATATCACTTTCGGTGTTGGACAAAACCCTAGTTTGACATGCACAACCTTGGATTATAGAGTGCTCAATGTGGGTTTTCCACTCTCTTATGCTTTCTTAGAAGGTTTGGAAAGATTGTAATCTAATGTTGGAGCAGGAACCCGCAGCTACAGAAGAAGCTGCTAGTTTTGGCGGAAAGAGAGAAGTTTTGGCGGAAAAAGGATAGGGCAGAGCTACGACGCCGTAGCACGTTTCCAGCTGGAGAGCAGAGCCGGAAACCATGACTTTTGGGATAGAAAAGTCAAGAAGGCAACGGTACCTGAGCGGCCGAGAGAAGAAAGCTCAACCACTCCATTGAAGGCAGCGGCGGAAGACAGGAGGGTTCAGCGACCCTCATAAAGAAGAAGGAGCAATGAGGCTCAAGCATTGAAGATGAAGGACAGAAAGAGAAGCGGTGCATAGTACCCATGGTCAGTGCCGGGAAGCATGGAAGACTGCAGAGAGATGCGCTGTGACGGGAAGCGGCTACCTCAAGGACAGAGAGGACTGACTGTCACTATTTAGGGTATGGGTTTACTGTTGGGACAGGCCCACAGTGTTGTAATGGCATGACCTTCGGGCTGCCTATAAAAGCTTGCATTTTTGTATTGTAAAGGGTTAGGTAATCAGTCAGTTAGTTAATTGGTCAGTTGATAGTTTTGTAGACTCAGGAATCAGTCAGACAGACTGCGTTGTAATGATCCAGACACCTAGTTGTCTGTGAGTCATTTGAGTCTGTATGTAACCATCCACAGAGAGAACAGAGAGGGAAGGATATATTGGAATAAAGGAAACATAGAGATAGACCAGAGATCTAGAAGAGACCTCGCGCTACATATGCAGTGCAACAGACTGTGCTAACTTCCCTCAAGATATATAATAGAAGCACAGTTTGGTGGACGTAACTCCCATCCCGGGGGTGAACCACGTTAAATCTGCGTGTTATGTGTTGTATGAATGTGATTGTATTTGCTTATTGTTACTGGTTATTATGCATGTAATGATAGTAGCAGTAGATGAATGTATGTATTGTTCCGCTCATGATAATGCAAGAGGATAAAGATAAGTTGAAGCATTTTAGTAGGCTGTTTAAAGACTCCTTTACGTCTGTCTCTAATGACCAGTTACTCACAATATACTTCTAAGAAGTAGAGTTTCGCACATCGGCACAGTCAACGCTGAGAGCACAAAGTCGTAGTGGTAAGATATCGCAGAGAGGGGGTATCGCATTGGCAGAGGAGCTGCGGTGCACGATACTACGAGCTGAGGGCTTAGCGTTGAGGAGAGGATGGGTGTTCCGCGGTGCGCAGAGATGCGGTAAGGTTGGGAATATTGTGAGTAAACGGAAGTTGTGCGACGCGAGAGGAAATCGTGCGACTTGCGCGGGGATAAGAATCGCACGG
>LPNX010718411.1:597022-660849 GCA_001517045.1 Pseudotsuga menziesii | reverse complement strand
AACTACAGTGATTGGATGTGCCTGGTCCAATATACACGAAGTATGTGTAGATATGGGTTGTCAGTGAATTATATACAACTGAAAGACAAAGCTCAAAATAAAGGAGCAACCATGTACATGGATGGAAGGCCAAAAACAACCGGTAATATTGCGGGGTTTATAAATAGTACACAACCAGGGTCTACATTAAAGCAACCCAACTGCATATTTGAGTCGCGTGAAGGAAACCGTGTCTTTGTATGTGCAATTAAATCAATAGTTGTTGGCGAATAACTGCTTATTGATTACAATTTGAACCGTGTAGATACAAACAATGTTAGTATGGTTGTGGTACAACAAACAATTTATAAGTCCTTTTATTAATTATTTTAACGTCTATAGAAATTTTTGTTAGCATATAATTGAAATTATCTACTTAATTTCATGTTTCCTTATGTAAATTTTAGTATGTTTTTGATGCAGGGTTGTCTTAGGGGCACCTCCATCTCCGTAGATGTTTGTCGACCTGAGTCAAGGCAGCAGGTATACATCGATATTGCCAATGTAATATTAAATTTTAGGATAGACATACAGATACGTTGTTATGTATTTTCATTAGTATATTACGTTCGTTTATATAATATTATCAATTTTCCATGCAGAGTGTTGATCAAGGAAATCAAACGGCTATTGATCAGCCGACTACAGCATCAGGGAAATAGCCAAACATGAATGTAATTCTCCATTTCAAATACTTTAAAATCGTAAACATGTCTATCATGATGCATTGTGTTTATTTTGTTATGTATTCTTTCATTTTTATGGTTGTGTTCATGATGGTAATGTTGTCTACCTTTTTTGCAGATTGACCGGGGAAACTCCCTAGCTGTTGATCAGACATATGGAGACTCAAGGAAACCATTTAACCTAAATGTAATTCCACATTCTAAATACTTCAAAAATGTACACATATAAAACATGTAGCATAGTGTTTATTTTTGTTTTTGTTCTGTATTTGTTAGCTTATACATATTGTGTTCATTGTGATAATGTTCTCTACTTTTTTTGCAAGTGGCTGATCGAGGTAAATCCCCATCTGTTGATCAGACCATTCCCTCGGCTAGGATTCAGGTAATCCTAGATGTAATCCCTAATATAATTATTTGCGCACACTATATTTTCAAGGACTAAGCAATTTTTTATATATTCCAATTGTAGACAGGGGATTCCATTTATGAAACAGCGTCTCAAAACTCTTTACAGAATGAGGTCTCTTGGTTGATGAGAGATAGTGAAATTAGAGAGTCTACAGACCCATTGAGGGTGCTACAAAGGACAAGGAAAAAACAAAATGAGGAACTGGTTCGTCTAAAATTGGCAGTTCCACTAAGGCTTCAATTGTTGTTACAGCAACGTAAATAACTAGACGTAAGTTATTGAATAAAAATGTCAATTCATTTATAAAAACTTTATAATATTTGATTTTATATGTTGTTGAACTTATAATACAATGGGTTTAATTTACAGTGTGCTATGGAGATTATCAGTGGTGGTCAAGACAATGTTGGTCCCAGTGACCAAACCACTCCACGTACACCACATACTGCTCCCATATTGTCCACTAAACAATCAGCAACACGCTCTGTGACACCGTCGAGGGAAGCGCAGGGTGAAGCCAATGGTGCCCCACCCACAACAGATGTTGTAGAAGAAGGGGTGGATGCAGGGCTAGATAGAGATGTGGAAGCATTTCTTGGATCTTCTCATGTGAATAGCACTGGTTCAATAAAGTGTACATTTTTGGTGAATGAAGAGTTGGTTCCAATAAAGATAGAGAGGATTCCAAGTCATTATAGATTGTTCAATTTATTTTTTATAATTTGTGTCTAATATACCGATAATATTTTATAATGTTCACTAATGATGGCAATAATGTTTTGCAGGAAATGATATATTTTATAAACATCTATATGATTTGGCCTTGGAGATCTTCGGGCCCACCATCCACACAATGTGGAACAAGCAGCCAAAATCTTTAAAGGATGATCTGAATAATCACTTGGTTAGTCTGTTCGGAAAAGATACCTTTGATACATCGAAGGTACTACAAAAGGATGAAAAACATCTAAAGATTGTCCGAGACCAATATAGGGTTTACCTAGAAAAGAACCCTAGGTATGAGCGCCCTCCATAGATTCCATATATGGAGTGGAAAGCCCTGGTGGAAGATGGAAAAGAGAAGGGCCTGAGAAAATCAAGAAAGATACCACCAGGTGGAACAGGGAGGTATGCAATTCATTCCAAAATGTAGTGGTAAGCCTTATTATTACTAGTTTTTATATCAATTTTGGTACATAGACTAATTTATTTAAAAACTTAATTAGGCTCTCGGACACATCTACGGCCACAAAGGAAAGAATTGAAAAAATTGGCCAACACAAGCTTGGGCCTAATGGTTACTCCAACTTGGCGGCCCGATATGTAAGTATCGCAAAACTCGAATCCGCATCCAAATATCATACAGATTATTATTTTTGTTTTGTTCTGAAAAAAGGATTTAAAATTAATGACATCATGCAAATATGAAGGCCGACCAGTTCAAAGAATTGCCCAATGCGGATTACATGAATCTTGGCTTCGAACATGGATTTGACACCGTTGTTGAACACCGGAGAATATTGTCTATGAATACTGCACGATATTCTACTGATCCATCCGGTGCCCAGGTATGTGAAAACTGTATAGTTTAATGATAATTTATTAATGCTCATGCAATTTGTTCCTTATAAATAAACTAACATAAATTATTTATTCCTTTTTGTGCAGGAAAGTAACGATCCCGTTCATGTCGAGGATGAAGTACATGACCAACCAAACGAATATCATGCTTCTCATCCTGGTAATGAATTTATTAATGTGCTACTATTTTTTATAGACCATTGCAGATGATGAACACTAATTCTAATTCTACACAATTCAACTACAGAGCATGTAGCTGCAGATCATAACACGAAACAGGTTGGGCCAGTACGAGATAATGTTGAACATATTGATGTGCACATGGCAGGTAAAAACACACATTCGTAATGTTTTTTTAATGAATTACTCGTATTTATCAAAATAAAAATATATTAATGAAATATTTTGACATTATTGCAGAAATTCATCACCCCTCACCTGAAGTTCAACCTTCTGAGCAGACTAGTAGGGATACCGATGATCAGATTCCCGAAGATGTGACTCTAACTAAATATTTAAAGAGAATAAAAGTAAAAAGGAAGTGACTAAACAAATTTTCAGTAATTCTTATTTATAAAAAAAATTAATGCTTTTTTCCTCTGCTTTATGAATGAATGCTTTACTGAATTGTTTACTGATATTTTTTTTCTGCCATTTACTAAATTAATGTTTTAATGAATGAGTTAATGAATGGTTTTTTCAGCTATTGAATGATTGAATGGTTTAATGAATGTTATAAAGATTGATTTAATGAAACCACTTTTCAACTATTGAGTGAAATAATTTGCATTGTTATTTGCATTGTGAAATAGTGAAATAAATTGTTATTTGCAAGTATTGGGGAGTTGAGAGTGATGTGAGGGGGGGGAGGGGCCATAAGAGCTTCCACCTTCATGTGGTTGGTCCTATTTAGTAGATAATATTAAATTATTCTCGAAACAGAGAGGAGCTCAATGAATGGTAAGGAAGAATACATTAAAAAACATATATTTCTATATTGTTACTGTGTAATTTTCACTATTGCTATTTGACTCCTCCATTGGAACTTGTTGCAGATAGCGTTGAGAAACATTTCCATAGTTAAGAGGCAAGAAATGGAGTTTTGATTAGATCGATGGCCTTATATACATAGTGTTTTTGGTTATCCATGTTTTATCAGGTGATATATTCTTACTAATTATAATTTTTTGCTTACATAATTTATGTTAGATCATTATATTTTAAATTCCTTGATTAGATTAAGCAATTGAGTGTCATTTAATGTTGCTTGAGGATTTTAAAGAACTCAGTTACTTGAACTGAATTAGTAAATGATAGATGTTATATAACATGTTTATATAAATGGTTGGGCATGATAGCTTCGGAGATAGATTGTTTGAATACTTGGTCAATTGTGGCAGGATGCATTTATTTTCGCAACACACTCATGTCTTCATTTTATGTTTTCAAGATGCTGTTGAACAAATAATGGCTTGTTTCTACATCATAAGTCCACATTCAATGTTTTCAAGATGCTTTTTAACAAATAATGGCTCGTCTCTACATCATAAGTCCACATTCAACAGCCTTTGCAGCAAGAGTTTTTATATACCGAAAAACTAACATTCATTCTTTACTTGTTTATGGATTTTGCAATCCTGCGGATGCAAGATGTGGACAATGGTACACTATTAAAGTGGGCTCTTCAAAGGTTACCTTGGAAAATAGAGCAGATATTCTTCAACGATTCAAATTTCGTGTGTGTGCTTTTGATATAGAAACAACCAAGCTTCCTTTCAAGTTCCCTGATGCCGAATATGACATGATAATGATGATTTCACACGTGGTGCATGGGCAAGGCTATCTTATTAAAAATCAAGAGGTAAAAACACTTGGCATTGTTTTATGCCCATTGGTCACCCTATCCTTTGTTTTGGGATTTCTTTCAGCTATGTTTGGGGATTTTTATTGTTTGCAGATTGATGTTGCATTGATTGTTATGAACATCGTTGCTCTTATTTAGTTTTCCAATTCATTTTCGTTTGTTTCCTGAGTGTGTAGGGGTGGGGCATTGAAGACTTGGAGTACACTCCAAAACTAGAATTTGAAGGAAATTTCAAAGTAGCAAATGTGCCAAATGAGGTATATCTGCCATTTACTGTTTACCCTAAGACTATAATTCTAAAAACAAGTATTGATCCCTTGGAATTTTGCTAGACTATTCTACTGTACTATTCTACTGGTTGTTTGGAATTTGCAAAAGTGAAGTTAAATATCTATTGTACATTATTAATAATGATTTAACATAACATACTATGTTGTGTCTTTGTCTCTTTGATATATGAAGTGGTTATGTATTTGTAGGATTCAATCTTATTCTATATCCCTTCCTTGAGCAAAGCTAGACTATTCTAAAAGTATTGAATTCCTCTTCGTCAGCAAGTTTATTTCTGTTATTTTTTATCTTAGTTGTTTCCTTTGGTCCCCTCTATTTAGAGACTCTATATGTTCAGTTTCCTCCATCATCACTTATTAATATTGGGGATGTAAAGCACTTTTTGCATGAGAGCTCTTTCTTATACAAGGAGAAACTTATACAGATACTTATAAAATTAGCACAATGCATATGAAGGATAAGCACAATTCTTTAGACCCATTTCATCTTAATCATGTTATAAAATACCACCCTTTAGAACTTTAGTCAACTCAAAATGGAGGTCAGGGACACAGACAGTGTATGGGGACTGCTTCATTCCACTTTCCAACTAATAGTCTCACCCAGAGAAGCACTGCATTGTGTTCAACTAGGAAAACTTGATTGCAAGCAACCTTTCTCTGACTCTCTTGAAAGCCAAGTCACATAGGCCATTTCTAAGTGGGTAAGCTAGAACATGCGGGCATGGGATTACGTGACCTTTGTACATGTGGTTCACACTACCGTGAAGTTTTGTTGTAATCACCTAACCTTAGCACATGTAATGTCTCTAGTTAAGGAACATTCTCTTAAAGTGTTCATGGATTGGTTAGATTGGACTTTGTCTTGTTCAGTGGTCCACTTGTAGACTTAGTACAGGGTTTGCTTGTAATTACTCTCTTCCTTATCCCATAAATAGAAAGGAGGTTGCTTCTCTTGAGGATATTGGGTTTTCTATTTTGCAAAAAGTAAAGTTAAGAGTAAATTAGTTGTGATAACTATATTTGCAAGGATGAAATATATACTTGACATAGAAGCCTCTAGTTTGCTACCAGGATTCCTTCAGTGGTCAAATTCTAGGCTGAAACCATGTGGCCGTAAGTGAAATATTTGGATTTTTTTTTAAATCCATCAACAGGTGTCACTTTTCTGACATTCTTGTGACACTCTGGTCAACCCATCCGACGGTCGTGCCATGACTCCGACACTTCCTCCCGTCGGATGACTGACGGTTAAAGTATCGGACTGTGTCGGAAGGCCGACTCTTCTAGTGTCAAAGTGCGTCGGAGTACCGACACTGTCTGAATTAAAAACCAATGAAACTACCATTTCTCAAACACTTTTGTCCGTCAGACGGCAGATGCTTCAAGGTTCGGATGATGTCAGATTTCTGACGGTTTATGCAATTTTGGTTGGCACTTCGGAAGGAATAACGGTCGAATATGCGACACAATTGTCTGTCGGAGCTTCGACCCTTATTAGTCGACAGTCGGAGATCTGACGTTACGCCACTGACGGCAAAAAAAAAGTGTATGTGTCGAATACCCGACAAGTTAGTGTCGAATTTCAGACATGGTAGCCGTTGGATTTTGGCCTCAAATTCTGTAGTGTTCCTATTCCTCTCCCAACCATCTTCCTGCTCTGATACCAGATGATGCAGCCAATAATATTTGATTCAATTCACAATATTTAAAAACCATGCAAACACATTAGAGTGGAAAGAATAACTATATGTTTATTCATTCTCCATCCTAACTACTACAATGAAGGTCCAACCCTTTATCACTACTATATAAGATTTTCCGAAATCTGAGATTTTCAAAAATCGCTAATTTTAGAAAATCCTCGCATGCCTATGAAACTGAACACCAACTATAAGATAATGAGAGAGACACTAGTTTCCAACTCACTTTTCTAATTAGGTTTATAAACTCAGAGATAACTATTAATTACAAATTAAAAAAAAAATCTCGCAAAACACTAAAACCTCAATTTGAGGCCTTATATAAGGAATTTGGCCTCAAAAAAGAGTCAAAAAAAACTCAAATTAGAAGGATATTATCGGCCACCACATTGAACACTTTGAAACATAACTTCCTATTAAATTTGATCCCAAACGGAGAAACGAGTCAAAAGTTATGACCCCCAGAAATCCTTGCATTTCTTCTCTTTTTTTCTATATTTTTTTTAGCCTTTAGAAATCACTACATCATTCTCCTCTGGTTGAAAAGAACACAGCTCCTGCAAGTTGTTGTCTTCAAATTGTTGCCACTTAACAGGATCTGGATTTAACAAGTCCTCATATGTAATCCATGTACTCTCTGTTGGTGCTAATCCTTCTCACTGGACTAGATATCGGTTGTATTGACCTTGTCGAGTATGAAGGGTATCCTTATTTAAGATATGAACAATATTTTCCTTTTTCTTTCTCAAAATAGCTTGTTTCCAATCCACCCCTATTTCAATTTCATCACCTGCATTGTCCACATGGAAGATATATAAGTCAAAAACATTAAACCAGGTGGTAAATCAACCTTGTAAGAATTGTCATTAATTTTCCTGAGAATCTTGCAAGGACCAATTTTCTTATACTTCAATTTGTGGTAGGATCCTCTAGGGAACCTCTCTTTCCATAAATAAACCATCACCAAATCACTTTCATTGAATATCTGGTGTCATCGGTGAGCATCTTTTATCATTTTTTTATGCTCATTACTGGCTTACAGCTTCTGTCTCACTTGTTGTTGCAACTGTTGAATGTGTTCTGCAAATGCTTCCCCATCCTCCCTGATTCTATCCCCAAGCGATAGTTGCACCAAATATAGTACACCCATAGGATTTCTACCATAAACAACCTGAAATGGATATTTACCTATAGATATATTTACTGAACTATTGTAGGAAAATTCTTCTTGAGGTAAAGACAAATCCCACTGCTTCGGCTTCTCTCAGACAATGCTATGTAACAAGTTTCCCAAACTCCAATTTACTACCTCAGTTTTCCGATCTGTATGGGGGTGATAGGAACTACTGAACTATATTTTAGTCCTTGTTTTCTTCCATAAAGACCTATAAAAATGACCCAAAAATTGAGTATCTCTATCAGAGTTAATAGTTTTTAGGACACCATGCAATCTAACAATTTCTGGAAAAAACATTCTGCCACCTTTGATGCATCATTAGTTTTCTTACAAGCGATGAAATAAACCATTTTATAAAACCTATCAACAACCACAAAAATAGAGTATTTACCTCGTTGTGTGTGTGGGAGCCCAAACACAAAGTCCATGTTAACATATGTCCATGCATCTGTGGGAATTGGTAATGGCATGTACAACCTTGTATTTTGTGTGTCCTTTATCCATTTGAAAAATCCTGGATCATGTTACATACCTAGTTATATCTTTTCTCATCTTTGGCTAGTAATAATTATCTTCGATTAAGACTAGCATCTTATCCTTCCCAAAATGTCTTTCCAAGATGCTACTGTGAAGTTCTTTGATAATATTTTTTCCCATATAACCAATTGGAATGCATAGTTGTTTTCCTTTGAAGAGGTAGTCATCTTGCATAAAATATTCACTCTTAATAAAATCCATGTTCCCAGCAACCGGATTCTTCAACTGTTCCACAATCTCCCGAAAATCGTTATTTGCAACCTGATTTTGCTTTCCTGATTTGTGCTTCAGAACAAAGGTGTATCCTTGTAAAAAGGGAACGTATTTTGCATGTCTACTGTTTAATTTTTTTGGGTGTTTACATATTTTAAAGCAATGTGATCAGTAAATATCACAAACTCTTTTGGCACTATATAATGCTTCTAATGTCACAATGCTTGCACAATTGCATAAAAATCGACATCATATGTGGAGTAGTTCTTTCATACATCATTCAATTTTTTGCTAAAAAAAGCAATTGGTTTACTTGCTTGGATAAGTACAGTTCCAATGCCTACATGTGAGGCATCATAGTCTACCTCAAACACTTTATCAAAATCTGGTAAGGCTAGTATAGGTGCCTCACTTAAAGCTTTCTTCAGATTCATTGGTCCACTTGAATGTTGTGCCTTTGGTGCATTCTGTTATGGGTGCTACAATACTGCTAAAATTTTGAATAAATTTTCTGTAAAAGGTGGCTAGCCCATGAAAACTTCTTGCCTCCGGTATGCTCCTAGGACTAGGATAATCCAAAATTGCTCTAACCTTCTCTAAATCCATCTTGACTCCTTTTGTTGGGATTACAAAACCAAAAAATACCAAACTTTTTGCAGGAACCTACATTTCTTCACGTTTGCATAAAGATGATGTTTTCTCAACGTATCCAATATAATCTTTAAATGTTGCAAGTGATCTTCTTTGTTTTTACTGAAAACTGGAATGTTGTCAAAATAAACGACAACAAACTTACCAATGTAAGGTCGAAGCACAGTATTCATCAACCACATGACGGTACTAGATGCATTGGACAACCCAAATAGCATCATCATCCATTCATATAGTCCATCCCTTGTATTGAAGGCAGTTTTCCATTCATCTCCTTCGTGAATTCGGATCTGGTGGTATCCACTTCGCAAATTAATTTTACTGAAATATTTAGCTCCGGATAGTACATCCATCATGTCGTCCAAGTGTGGTATAGGAAACTGATATTTGATAGCAATTTTATTGATTGTTCTACCATCTGTGCACATCCTCCATGTATTTTTTTTTTGGAGTCAACAATGCTGGTACAACACAAGGACTCCTGCTTTTTCTTACCACACCTTTGTTTATAAGCCTTGCTACTTACCGATTGATATTTGCATGTTGTAGGACTCATTCTATAGGTTGCTTGATTAGGTAAGGATGATCCCGGGATTAGATCAATGTGATGTTGAATATCCCCTTTTGGTGGAAGGCCATCAGGAAGTTCATTAGGGATAACATCAACATATTCTTCTAGTAACTTGGCCACTTCATTAGGTATTGGTATTCCTTCCTATGCTCCATTTTGGACTATTAATGCATATCAGAATCTAGTTGCCTTCATTTCTTGAACAATATCTTTTTATGACAACATATTCTCAGTTTTCCCTTCATCTTTAAGGGGCAATAAGATGACTGTTGTTCCATCTTTCCAAAAGGTGTAGGTATTTGTTCCTCCATCGTGTATGAATTTCCTGTTAAGTTTCCAAGGCCTCCACAATAGCAAATGACATGCATTCATTGAAATGACATAAAACCATACTTTATCTTTATAATTCTTATCGATGGAAAACTTAATCAAACATATTTATTAATGGTGACTTGATTCCCTTTCTTGAACCATGCAATTCGTTAAGGATGGGGATGTGTTTCGTGGCATAATTTCAACTTGTCTACCATATCTTTAGAAACCATATTCTAACAACTACCACTATCAACAATAACTTTACATACCTTTCCTCTAGAAGTGCACCTTTCAACTTTGTGCATGCAAATTTCTTCTTCTTTTCTTCTGTCATAGGCTTCCATTCAGAAAACAATTCCATGGAGTTCAACCAATCTATGAACTCCTTTGTTTTAAGACTTCTCGTTGTTATACATATTTCTCATCATCATCATATACTGAGAATAAAACATCAGAACTTGCCTCCATTTCCCAATTTATGAAATTGAATTTGGACTTGGATCAGTGATTTAAATCCTTTGTCCACAACTGCACTTTCCTTGTGGACAAAGTGTGTTACCTAAGTCTGTAACACATGTTTTCCATGCATAAAAATGGTGCCACCACCACATGCCTTTAAACAATGAGTGGTTCCTTATTGTTAATGCTTTGTCATAGTTTACAAAGAGCGGTGCTCGATTTTTAAAGCTAAAAAGATAAGTTTCACGAAGCTTCTCGAACCTCAGCTTTGTGGAAACCTCATCCCTAGACTCTTGGACCACCTAGACTCGATATACCTCCTTGTAGGATATCCCCTCCACCTCATCCACATTAATCTCAACCATTCCTATCATCCCATGGCTATAAGTAGTGGCTCACCCCCCATGGGTAAAGGGAGGAAGATGATGCTACAACACCAAAATTTTGGCCAAATCTAGCCAAGGAGAGTGGGCTCTAAGTGGAAAAGTTTGAAGCTTTGGAGGAAATATCTAGCTTGAGAAGATATTTCTAAACACTAAGGATATTGGTTGTAATCTCTCTCTTATTCTATTAATGCAATGAAATTTCCTTTCCCATGAAATATATTATGTATTGATCACATTTTTCATTATTGAATTCCTTAGTCATCAATATAGTATTGTAGATCTTACTTGGTACTTTTAATCTTGTATGTTTTTGTGGTGTGCTTCTTGCAGGTAAAACTGTGGAGATCTAGCGTTCTAGAAGGTCAGTACATTACATTGTGTGACAGGTGAAAGATCCATTCCAAGCATCTATCGATCTTATGGGAAGTGCTTCTCATTGTTGTAACTCATTTGTTCCAGCTATAAGGAATTCAGGCTAGGGAAATAGCTTATGTCCACAAAAGATGAGAATTTCCAACAACACCCACATAGTCTAAAACTTCCATTTTGATCCCATCATTTCTCCCTTCTTGAGCCCTAAGCATCTTTTCTTCAAAAGGTATGCGCACTACTTCTTCTTCTTCATGTTTTGTATGTTGATCTACATCCCCTTGGTCTGTCTCCTCATCAAACACTTATATTTGTATTATCCTTTGAGTAGCGAGCATGCCTGTAATATTTTCTACTTGCCTTTGGAGGTTTTGCATATCTCTGCGCATCTAAGCAATACCTGCTCTTCTTATTCCTCTCCCAACCATCTTTTTGCTCACATACCAGATGATGAAGCCAATAAGCTTTGATTCAATTCACAAGATATAAAAACCATGCAAACATATGAGAGTGGAAATAATAACACTCTTTTTATTCATTCTCCATCCTAACTATTATAATGAAGGTCCAACCATTTATAGCTACTATCTGAAATTTTTTGAAATCTGAGATTTTCGAAAATTGCTAATTTTAAAAAATTCTTGCATGGTTACTAGAAACTTAACACCAAATCTAAACTAACTAGAGAGACACTAGTTTTCAACTCACTTTTCTAATTAGGTTTGTAAACTGAGAGATAACTATTAATTACAAATTTAAAAATAAAATCTTGCAAAACACTAAAACCTCAATTTGAGGCCTTATATGAAGGAATTTGGCCTCAGAAAAATGTAAGAAAAAACTTTGATATGAAGGATCTTATCGGCTACTGCATTGAACACTTTGAAACGCAACTTCCTATTAAATTTGAACCCATACGGATAACCGAGTCAAGATTTCTGACCCCTGGGAATCCTTGCATTTATTCTCTTTTTTCTATATATATATATTTCTATTTTGTTCAGCCTTTAGAAATCACTACATCATTCTCCTCTGGTTGAAAAGAGCGCGGCTCCTGAAAGTTGTTGTATTCAAATTGTTGCCACTTAATAGGATCTAGATTCAACAAGTTCCCCTTTGTAATCCATGTACTCTCTGTTGTTGTTAATCCTTCCCAGTGGACTAGATATCGGTTGTATTGACCTCACCGAGTATGAAGAGTCTCCTTATTTAAGATATGAGCAATCTTTTCCTTTTTCTTTCTCGAAATATCCTGTTGTTAATCCACCATTGTCTCACTTTCTTCACCGACATTGTCCCCATGGAAGATATATAAGTCAGAAACATTAACCACAAGGGAAATGTCAAGATCAGGTGGTAAATCAACCTTGTAAGCATTGTCATTTATTTTCCTAAGAATATTGCAAGGACCGATTTTCTTATACTTCAATTTGTAGTAGGTTCCTCTAGGCAACCACTCTTTCCGTAAATAAACCATCACCAAATCACCTTCATTGAATATCTGATGTCGTCGATGAGAAAATTTTATAATTTTGCTTTGCTCATTATTGGGTTGCAACTTCTATCTCACTTGTTGTTGCAACTATTGAATGTGTTCTGCAAATGCTTCCCCATCATCACTGATTCTATCCCCAAGCGATAGTTACATCAAATCTAGTACACCCATAGGATTTCTACCATAAGCAACTTGAATGGAGATTTACGTGTAGATCTATTCACTAAAATATTGTAGGCAAATTTTGCTTGAGGTAAAGCCAAATCCCACTACTTGGGATTCTCTCTAACAATACTCCGTAACAAGTTTCCCAAACTTCGATTTACTACCTCAGTATTCCCATCTGTTTGGGGACTATAGACACTACTGAACTGTAATTTAGTCTCTATTTTCTTCCATAAAGACCTCCAAAAATGACGCAAACACTGATTATCTCTATCAGAGGTAATACTTTTTGGGACACCACGCAATCTAACGATTTCTGGAAAAAAAATAATTATGCCACCTTTGATGCATCATTAATTTTATTACAAGAAATGAAATGAACCATTGTAGAGAACATATCAACAACCACAAAAATAGAGTCTTTACCTCATTGTGTCTGTGGGAGCCCCAACACAAAGTCCATGCTAAGATCTGTCCATGCAACTATGGGAACTCGTGATGTCATGTACAACCCTATAATTTGTGAGTGTCCTTTATCCATTTGAAAATTCATGCATCGTGCTACATACATGGTTATATATTTTCTCATCCTTGGCCAGTAATACTTATCTTCGATTAAGGCTAGCATCTTATCCTTCCCAAAATGTCCTGCTAAGTCGCTATAGTGAAGTTCTATAATAATGTTTTCTCTCATAGAACCAATTGGAATGCATAGTTGTTTTCCTTTGAAGAGGTAGTCATCTTGCATAAAATATTCACTCTTAATAATATCCATGTTCCCAACAAATGGATTCTTCAATTGTTCCACAATCTCTCGAAAATTGTTATCTGTCACATAGAGATCCTTCAATATTCTAAACCCATTTAATTGATTTTCCATGGTGGTCAAAAGAATAGTGCGCTGACTCAAAGCATCTGCAACCTGATTTTTCTTTCTTGATTTGTGTTTCAGAACGAAGGTTTATCCTTGTCAAAAAGGAACCCCATTTTGCATGTCTACTGTAATGTCCCCGGTTTTGACCCCGTTTGCATGATGTATATATTGTAATTAATCGTGGTGAGGAGCTCAAGGCAAAAGCCCCACCATCGATTTGGTTGTGTATGTTTCGGTAATGGGGATAATTGTCAGTGATATGTCGTGCTATAAGGCACATTATAATTCGGCATCATGTAAACCCGCACATCAATTAAAATAAACCACAACCAGCTACGGCAGTGCAACGTTGAATGAAAAGGGCATGGTTCCAAAGGATAAGGGGTGGGGGATGTCAAACCTTGGTTTATGGGGGAAAAACCCATGTTTGTCACCTTGTTGATTTTCCATCTTCCCTTGTCAACCTCTTTAATGTTTTGTTGGGAAGCTGAGGAGTAATGGCTGCTGGTGGTTGAGGCAGTTAATGCCTTTGGGAGTGGGTTGGCAGGACTGTCAGTCCTTTTCCCACCTGCCCACTCCACCCACGTTTTCCATTCTTCTCCCTCACGCACTCATCCCTGGTCAGTACACTCTCACCACGATTTTGTTTTTGGACCCTTCTCACGCACAGGCTCTGGACGATTTTGGTCTCACGCAGGCATTTTCTTCCTCCTCACGAGTTGCTAAACGCTCAGGAACTTGCAATTCGCGTCCTCCGGACTGCTGTGCATTCTCACACAGAGGATTTCCCTCCCGTTTCTCATTTTCGCGCACAGGAATTTCCTGGGTTTTACCCACGTCGTTTTCCTCTGTGGATTGGTGAATGGAGTGGCTGAATCATTTCCCCATGGGTCGAATTGTGGGTTCGGTGTTGATTATTACCCACGCCCAGGCTGGGAGTATGTAAATTTGTTTCCAGCATGGTCTGTGTGAGTCTTCTCGTGGCTCAATTGCCTTGGATGAACTGTTGATTTCACCCACGATTTGGGTCACTGTGGATTTCCAATATGTCGGCTGAGTTTCCCTGTTTTGGACTGCGCATAGTTGCCATCGTTTTCATTGTGAAATTGGGTTGTTGTTGTTACCTTGGTTTGGGTGTTGTTGCTGAGTTTTTTTGGCCACAATAGGGCCAAGAACAACTCCGTATTGCCCTGTTTAAGCTGTGACAGCTAAGTAATTGCCTGAGTGCAAGGGTTAGTCTTCGGACTGTGCTGGCTTGGCTTGTCTGTTGAAAGCCTGTGAAACCTAGCTGCGTTGGTTTGTTGTTTATGTCCCCTTGGCTATGTATAAGCCTGCAATTAACCCTTATTCCGGAGGAATCATGCCCAACTCGGGGGTGGCAGCGTTGCTGAGAGACTGATGAGCACGCTGGCCTATGGTTGGGTGGAACGTTGCAGCGACGTAGCTGGTTGCGGGTGAATTCTTCATTGAAAGATAAGTACTGCTGTTTACTGCATCTCTGTAATTTGTATTGATTGTAAATGCTGGAATGTCTATGTTTGCTTCCGCTGATTGTTTGAAGGACTGTGCATCCTTGTATGATGAATTATGCATCTATGTATGCTTGTAAGTTTTAATTTCAGCATTTGATTTCTGTTTTATGTTCATGGGCTATTTTCCCGGCTGTGTTTTGATGTTCGTCGCGTCCTCTTCGCCGGCTGAGGGACGGGGACGTGACATATACCATTCAATTTATTTTCTGTGTTAACATATTTTAAATCAATGTGATCAATAAATAACACAAACTCTTTTGGCACTATATAATGCCTCCAATGTTGCAATGCCTGCACAATTGGATAAAATTTTACATCATATGTGGAGTAGTTCTTTCTTACATCATTCAATTTTTCCCTAAAAAATGCAATTGGTTTACCTGCTTGGCTAAGTACAGCTCCAATTCCTACATTTGAGGCATCACAGTCTACCTCAAACACTTTTTCAAAATCTAGTAAGGTTAATATAGGTGCCTCACTTACATTTTTCTTTAGAAACTTAAAGATTTGTTTAGCTTCATTGGTCCACTTGAATGTTCTGCCTTTGGTGCAATCTGTTATGGGTGCTAAAATACTGCTAAAATTTTGAATAAATTTTCTATAAAAGGTGGCTAGCCCATGAAAACTTCTTACCTTTGTTATGCTCCTAGGACTAGGACACTCCAAAATTTCTCTGACCTTATTTGAATCCATCTTGACTCCTTTTTGTTTAGATTACAAAACCAAACAATACCAAACTTTTTTGCAGGAACCTACATTTCTTCAAGTTTGCATAAAGATGTTGTTTTCTCAACATATCCAATATAATCTTGAAATGTTGCAAGTGATCTTCTTTATTTTTACTGAAAACTAGAATGTATAAAAATAAACGACAACAAACTTACCAATGTAAGGTTGAAGCACAGTATTCAGCAATCGAATGAAGGTACTAGCTGCATTGGACAACCCAACTATCATAACATCCATTCATATAGTCCATCCCTGGTCTTGAAGGAAGTTTTCCATTCATCTCCTTCACGAATTCAGATCTGGTGGTATCCACTTCGCAAATCAATTTTACTGAAATATTTAGCTCTAGATAGTACATCCATCATGTCGTCCAAGCGCAGTATAGGAAACCGATATTTGATAGTAATTTTACCAATTGCTCTGCTATCTGTGCACATCCTCCATGTATTATCTTTTTTTGGAGCCAACAATGTTGGTACAGCACAGGGACTCATATTTTATCTTACCACACCTTTCTTTATAGGCTATGTTACTTGTCGGTTGAGCCCTGCATGTTGTGTAGGACTCATTCTATAGGTTTCTTGATTAGTTAAGTATTTTTCAGGATCAGATCAATGTGATGTTGAATATCTCTATTTGGTGGAAGGCCATCAGAAATTTCATTAGGGATAACATCAACATATTCTTCTTATAACTTGGCCACTTCAGTAGGTATTGGTATGTCTTCCTCAGCTCCTTTTTACACTATTAATGCATAACAGAATCCTGTTGCGTTCATTTCTTTAACAATCTCTTTTTCTAACAACATATTCTCAGTTTTCCCTTCATCTTTAAGGGGCAATAAGATGACTTTTGTTCCATCCTTCCAAAAGGTGTAAGTCTTATCTCCTCCATAGTGTATGAATTTCCTGTCAAATTTCCAAGGCCTCCTAATAACAGATGGCATGCATCCATATAAATGGCATCACACTATACTTCATCTTTATAAGTTTTACTGATGGAAAACTTAATCAAACATCTTTTATTAATGGTGACTTCATTCCCTTTCATGAACCAGGAAATTCTGTAAGAATGGGGATGTGTTTCATAACGTAATTTCAACTTATCTACCATCTCTCTAGAAACCATATTCTCGCAACTACCACTATCAACAATAACTTTACATACCTTTCCTCCAGAAGTGCACCTGGTTCGAAAAATATTTATCCGAAAGCCACGAATCTTCATTCTTGGTATTTCGTCTTTGCTCTTTATCGGGAATCACCATTGACATTCGTATCATTATATTTTCCCCCATATCAGGTGGGACTTCATATTCAAATCCATATTCTTCATTCTCAGCTTGGACCAAGTTTAAATTGGGTTTTTTTCCTTCCTTTGGATCTTGCATGTTGTAATTTGAACATTCAAATGCTCAATGACCCTCTACACCACACCTAAAACACCAATAAGGTCTTCCTATTCCACTAATGTAGCCTCTACCCCTTTGAAATCCTCTTTCTCGTGGTTGTTTCAGGTTACCTTGTTTAGTATCTTCTTCTTTTTCAGCTCCTTGGGATGATTCACCTCTTCCATACTTAAAACCACCTCGTGGGGTAGACAATGTGCCCCTCCTTGATCCTCTATTCCTTTGAGCAAATTGTCGATTTTTTTTCCTCATCCTTTAAGGCTAACTGGTATTCCTTTTCCACACTACGACACTATGCATTCTAAATTCATCTTGAATATAAAATTTCAAACAATTAACATACCTTGCAATCTAGTTTCTCATCAGTTTCCTAGTGATCCACACAAATGGACAATTGATCAAACTCATGTGTGAATTCCTCCACGGTAGACAGGTTTTGTGTATAGTCCAGCAGCAAAAAAAATTCTCGCAATGTTTTTTCTATCTTATCCCAGGTGTTTATTTTGGATTTTCCTTTTTTTGTTCTGTCTTTTTGCACATGATCCCACCAGATCATGGTGTGACCCTTCAACTTTGTGCATGCCAATTTCATCTTCTTTTCTTCTATCATAGGCTTCCATTCAAAAGAAAATTCCATGGAGTTCAACCAATATATTAACTCCTATGATTTAAGACTCCAAGCATAGTATGAAACTTCCATTTTGATCCCATTATTTCTCCCTCCTAGAGCTCTGAGCATCCTTTCTTCAAAATGTATGCGATCTACTTCTTCTTCTTCATGTTTTGTATCCTAATCTACACCTCCTTGGTCTATCTCCTCATCAAACACTTCTCTTCATATTATCCTTTGAGTATCCATCATGTCTATAAGATCTACAAGTTGTCTTTGGAGGTTTTGGATATCTCTACGCATCTGAGCAAGACCTGCTCTCCTCTTCCTCTCTCATCCATCTTCCTACTCTCATACCAAATAATGCAACCAATAAGATTTGGCTCAATTCACAAGATATAAAAACCATGAAAACACATGAGAGTGGAAAGAATAACTATATTTTTATTCATCCTCCATCCTGACTATTACAGTCAAGGTCCAATCCTTTATAGCTACTATCTAAAATTTTCTGAAAATCAAAGATTTTCAAAAATTGCTAATTTTAGAAAATTCTCGCAATTTTAGAAAATTCTCGCATGGCTATGAAACTGAACACAAACTATAAGCTAACTAGAGAGACACTAGTTGTCAACTCTCTTTTCTAATTAGGATTATAAACTGGTAGATCAGTATTAATTACAAATTAAAAAGAAAATCCTGCAAAACACTAAAACCTCAATTTGAGGCCTTATATGAAGGAATTTGGCCTCATAAAAGTGTCAATAAAAATTCCGATCAGAAGGATCTTATTGGCCATTGTATTGAACACTTCAAAATAGAACTTCCTGTTAAATTTGATCCCAAATGGTTAACCGATTAAAAATTTATGACCCTGGGAAATCCCTGCATTTATTCTCTTTTTTCTATATTTTTTTCTTTTTTGTCTATTTTTTTCTATTTTTTCTGACCTTTAGAAATCACTACATCATTCTCCTCTGGTTGAAAAGAACGCAACTTCTTCAAGTTTTTGTCTTCAAATTGTTGCCACTTAATAGGATCTAGATTCAACAAGTCCCCCTCTGTAATCCATGTATTCTCTATTGGTGTTAAGCCTTCTCATTGGACTAGATATCAGTTGTATTGACCTTGTTGAGTATGAAGGGTCTCCTTATTTAATATATGAGCAAATTTTTTGTTTTCCTTTCTCAGAATAGCCTGTTTCCAATCCACCCCTACCTCACTTTTATGACCTACATTGTCCCTGTGGAAGATATATAAGTCATAAACATTAAATATAGGGGGGATATCAACATCAGGTGGTAAATCAACCTTGTACATTGTTATTCATTTTCTTGAGAATCTTTCAAGGACCAATTTTCTTATACTTCAATTTGTGGTAGGTTCCTCTAGGGAACCACTCTTTCCATAAATAAACCATCACCAAATCACCTTCATTGAATATATAGTTCATCGATGAGCATCTTTATAATTATGTTCTGCTCATTACCGACTTGTAGCTTATGTCTCATGTGTTGTTGCAATTGTTGAATGTGTTCTACAAATGATTCCCCGTCATCACCTATTCTATCCCCAAGCGGTAGTTGCACCAAATCTAGTACACCCATAAGATTTCTACCATAGACAAACTAAAATGGATATTTACCTGTAGATTTATTTACTGAACTATTGTAGGCAAATTCTGCTTGGGCTTCTCTCTAACAATGCTTCGTAACAAGTTTCCCAAAATCCGATTTACTACCTTATTTTTCCCATCTGTTTGGGGGTGATAGGAACTACTAAACTGTAATTTAGTCCATATTTTCTTATATAAAGTCCTCCAAAAATGACCCAAAAAATGAGTATCTCTATCATAGGTAATAGTTTTTGTGACACCATGCAATATATTGATTTCTGGAAAAACAAAAATTCTACCACCTTTGATGCATCATTGGTTTTCTTACCAGCAATGAAGTGAACCATTTTAGAGAACCTATCAACAACCACAAACATAGTGTCTTTACCTCATTGTGTGTGTGGGAGCACCTGTTAGGATTCTATAATCCTCCCTTGTCCATATATAGTCTATTAGATCATTTTGCCTAACTTAGGAGTCTTTTACTTGAGTTTGTCGCCACCATGATATTGGTGCCACTGGTGCCATTGGTGCCATTGGTGCCACCGGTTCCATTGGTGCCACAGGTGCCATTGGTGTCATTGGTTCCATTGGTTCCATCGGTGCCAACCACTAGAGTGTGGGGAACACATTTATAGGTTAACTTCCACTTACTGCATGTTCATGTATTAGTTAATGTGCCTCTGAGACCATTCCCTACATTTTAGGAGCCACTCTGAGTGCCACCAGCAGCCTCCATCAGTTGGTTGTGGTAGGTAACAAGTTATGCTAAGTCTTTCTTCAGTCACATTCAGCTATATCACTCTTAGTTAGTCTAGTGCCAGTTTTGCATGGATGCATGGGGAAGTGGCACCTTTTTCCACCTACATTGTTAGTTTAACTAGTTTAACTTATTGTCAAACTAATTTAGTTACCCATAATTAGACTAGTGTCTCCCATGCAGTGATTTAGACCCTCCTAATTAGTGATTTGGTCAAGATTGAGTTCGTATATTCAAATATTATCCACATGATTCGAATTCTCCTTATTGTATCACTGTTGTATACTGTTGGAATTAATGAAGATTAATGTTGTAATTTATTGATCAATTCTTATCAGTTTTCTCTTAAATTTGTTTTATTCAGGGTACATTGTTCTTACTATTCCACTGCATAATTATAACTTTCAATTGCACTCATTTCCTGTAGATCAATGGTTCAATAATTCAAACATGGTATCATATCCTTTTTCAGGCTAGCAGCAATTCTATCCAACCTCCATTGTACACTAGAAGTAATTGGGTTTCCACATAGTTCCTGCAATTTGTGCCTTGCTAACTCTAGATTCGTTCAGAGAATTCTATGCAGGTGTGACAGACCCTGACAAAGTGTACATTTCAAGGTGGAAGGATTGAAACTAACATGATTGCGAATTGATTTTGGTTTTAGCGGTGTTACTTGTAGGTACCTATGTAGCTTGTTGAGGAATTGATTAATCAGCAGGAAGACTGATGGATTCTTCAGCTCTTGTACCCCACATCCTTACACCCTTAATTATGTTGATTAGAGGGCATATATGTAGGTCTCCTTTTGCAAGCTTGGCCTATTTAGGATGAAAATGGGCAGAGAGGTAGAGCCCCATCACCCTACTAAGAAAAACAAGTTCTTGAACAGGTTGGATGAAGCCTTTAGCTTCCTATGCACTCATATCTCTCGGGATATCTTGTTCCACCTGGAGGGACTGAAGACTCTGAAGGAAGCTTGGGAGAATATTGAATTCTTGTTTGGAAAACAAGATGAGCTTTGAGGGAACATATTGGAGAATGAGCTCATTGCATTTCATCCCAGCAGTTTCGAAACTATTTAGTAGTTTTTCAGGAAATTCAAGTCACTGGAACTACAATGTAAACAATGTGGAATAAAGAGGAAAGATGAGAAATTGGTTCTATTAATACCGAGCAATCTTGGCTCAGAGTACTTTGTCTTTGTATCCACATTCCATTCTATAAGAGCTTCCACTCCCAATTGGAAGATGCCTTCTCTAGATGCTTTTGTTGAGTCCTTAATACATGAGTAGGATAAGTTGGTTCAAATGGGAGTGCTTCAAACCTCCAAGAATCAAGATCTTCTGATGTCAAACTCAAACAATGCACAATCCAAAGGGTAGAACAAGGGGAATTATCCCAAAGCCACTGATTCAAAGCCAAAAGAGAATCATAGATATTCTAATGGAGCCTTGGGTTCCAGAAAAGAGAAGACTAAGTGTCCATATTGTATGAGAACCTTTCATCCAGAAAGTCAGTGCATGAAGAAGACACTCGACCAGTTGACAACACTCCTTGAATATAACAATATTGCCCTTCCACAAGGTGCATACATGTCTGATGTTGGAGATAATACTGAAGAATATGAGAGGTGTCATTCCTTGAAGGCATACCTCACTCCGTCGAAGGCTTACTTGATAGATTCTGGAGCATCCAACTACATTCTTGCCTCCATGGAATCCTTCACCACTCTCACTCTATCAGGAGGACACAGCACTCATATGGGAGGTGAATCCCAAATCCTAGTTGCTAGGAGAGGTTCTATAAAATCCAGCATGATGAGTTCAAGAATGTACTCTATGTTTCCTCTCCTAAAACAATTAAAGTTGTTCAAGATGAAGAAGAAGTAGAATCTTCAACACAGTCAATTCGAATTAAAGAAAGTCTCCTTGGAGTGAATCCTTCTCTTGTTGCTCCGGAAGTTTATGAGATCTATAATATCTCATATTCTCATGTAGCTGATCCCAAAAAAAACATTTGAATATTTTTTATTGAATAAAAACTCTCCTTCCATTCTATGCAAACATTCTCCAGTGATTCTTTTATTTTAAATTTTGTGCAAAGTTTGTCGGTGATTGCTTCAGAAAATGAAGAGGAATTTGATTTCTTTATCTCTAATGTTGTTGCTGGTGTGCAGAAAAGTAATGATTTGGATTTTTTGGAAGAAATGTCATATTTTAGGAGTGATCCATTCACTCTCCTTGATCTAGAGCTTCCAGCAAATTCCTACATGATTGCATGCACCAATACTCATAATTTTGTTGAAGAAGGAGAAAAATGTGCATCTACCATTTTGGTGGGGCACTTGGAACCTTTGTTCCATACTCTTGGATCTGATATGACCTTATTTGGTTAGATTTTTAAGTTTCAAGAGCCTCCAATCATGCTTGTAGCTGTTCTCATCAATTTTGGTGTGAAAAATCAAGTACCACAAGTCTCTTTCAAAATTGTCGTTGGGGATTTGATGTCAATTTTCTCTCATGAGTTTGCTAATATTATATTTTGTGGATCATTAGTTATTTTTGAATCTATATCATATTATGGAGCTCAAGCATTTTATCTCCACAGTCCCAGGGCTTCTCTACCTTTCTATTTGATCACATGCTCATCTCCTCACAGAACTAGTAAAGATGGAGACATTCTGCATTTGCCTCGACACTTGCTTCTAACACTTGGAGTTGATTTTGCCTCACATGGTTTGATGTTCAATGCTGCAATATATCAGTTTCTTGGTTTTTCCTCACATGATTCTAATTCTCAAGTACATTTTCTCTCTCATCGGCTGATCTCAGTTGCTCTACATGGGTCCAGTTTTCATCTCGCAATTGTCTATGTTTCTGATTCAGTTGAACATATTCTTCTTTTTCCAAAGAGGAAAATTTCTACAGACATAATTATTAGTTTGGAGATGCTCACATGCACATTCTAAGGATGTTACTGCACAGAAGAACCAAGATACTGCATTTGTTGATGCATAGTGTTGCAAATTGCAACAAAAATTTTACAAGTTATTACCCAAAGAGGAAAATTTTCTCTTAAGTATAGCTTGTTTTCCTAGTCCAATGCTTATTTTGAGGGGGGGGTTTCCCATGAGTTTTTCCCCATTTTCCTTGGTTTATTAAGAAGCTTTTAATTCTTTAGATTTTAATGGGTGACTTTTGTCCTAGTTGTCAGGGCCCAAAGTTTTCCAAGTTAGGATTAAGAGGGGGGTGTTAGGATTATATAATCCTCCCTTATCCATATATATTCTATTAGATTAGTTTTCCTAAATTATGATTCATTTACTTGAGTTTGGTGCCATCGTCATATTGGTGCCACTAGTGCCATTGGTCCACCAGTGCCATTGGTGTCATTAGTGCCACCGGTGCCAACCACTAGAGTGTGGGGAAAACATATAGAGGTTAACTGCCACTTACTGCATGTTCATGCATCAGTTAATGTGCCTCTGAGACCATTCCCTACATTTTAGGAGCCACTATGAGTGCCACCAGTAGCCTCCATCAGTTGGTTGTGATAGGTAACTAGTTATGCTGAGTATTTCTTTGGCTACATTCAGTTAGATCACTCTCAGTTAGTCTAGCACCATTTTTGCATGGTTGCATGGGGAAGTGGCACCTTTTTCCACCTACCTTGTTAGTTTAACTAGTTTAACTACTATTACAGAGAGAAACTTCCTATGGCTTGGGGGTACCACAACAGACAGTATGACACCAAAAATCAATCTTTCCCAATATGCAAGAATAGTAAGCAAATCTAACACTAAGGGATATCAAATCATACCTTATTCTGGATGGCTGAAGTAGATCCTCGTTGAGCTTTTCCAATGCATTTGCAACTACAATTTTCTCTCAACAAAAACAAACAAAGAAATCATATATATATAAATTTGTTAGAGCTATTGTAGCATATATAATCAACCATGTATAAGTAATTAAATACATCCATGGATTCAATATTCATATTCAAAATGCACATGAATTAGACAGGAAAATATATTTCTATTAATAAATCAGAGTTACAATGGTAACAAACTCTGTCGGCACTTCTGCGAACCGGAGAAACCGAGTCCTCCACCTGGGCCTCCACCACTTCAATCCTCCATAGCTCGATAGCAAGCTCACAAAGAAAAGGCAAGCTTTGGAAGAACACTATTTGCTCCAAGGGACAAAGGGATGCAGACTCAAGTATAAGCAAATTTGAGGCAACAATGGACTATAGTTTCCTTGCTCTTCAATTTATCTTCCTTCAATGTATCCAAGGGGTTCCTTATATAGCACTCCAAAGAGGTAATGGAGGGTCTAAATTGAGCGTTCTCAAGGCATATGGAAGTCCAATAGTCAAGTTATTCAGATTCATATGAGGGAAAATCCAAAAATATTTGGACTTATGCACACATCCCGATGTATGTGGGTTTGAGGTCAAAAGTCGTGTGTACACGCGAGTATAGCTTTAAAAGTCACGTACATGAATAAATAGGTGTTTTTTAGGGCTGATCTTGGAACATCAAAGTATAATACAAGTCCATGGGGTCTAAGGAGTCTGCAGAAGGACAGGGAAGGCCATAAATATGTGATCTACCTGGTGTGGTAAAATAAGCTATAACAGATGCCCCCCTAATGTGTGAGGTCGGGGGGTAACATGATGGTTGAAATACATTATAAAATCCATCCCATAAGTGGAGTAATGAATAACCAGGTGGAAGAACCAGCCACTCATCAGTACAATACAATGATAAATCTCTGCATGCGACTGCAAATACATATAGCAGTCCTAGATACATAAGAGTACAATGGCCATGAATAGGCATGATATACAAAGTGTCATGTGTGGTCATCACCACATACAATATACAATGGATCAAGATCTCCATAATGGATGAAGATATCTGATATACACTAGAAATACTGGAATCATGATCATGAGAGATGAGATCTCATGAATATTGGCACAATTAAGGAGGTAGCATATATGGAATACCACCAAGATGGAAGGTCTTCTACACAAATCGCTACAAGTATGTCACATGCCCCAACTTTGCAAAATACTATTATCTTATTTTGATTTTATTCCAAGACATTATGTTAAATTTAATGCTAAGTTGTAACTGATGACTCAGCAAAGTCAAGGATGTGGAATGTAATTCTGAATATTTAAATTTTAAATAAATAAAAGTGGAGACAACAGCTTGGGAGAGCTGTTAAAAAGAGGGTTACTGGTCAAGTTGGTGGAGGAGACTAGGGGGAGAGCAAATAGACAAGTGGCAGCAACCTCAAACACTTCCTATGTTGCAGGTGGCAACCTCCCTACATTTGGGGTCATGATCCCCCAAGAAAGTGGGATCAGAGCAGGTGGCTCAATTAATGACAACTAACCGAAAAAAAGACCTAGGCAATCTTAATAAAAGTACCCATTGAAGAGAGTTGAGGCTTCTCATTCCAAGAGAAGAATCATTCAGCTGAATGCACTTCAAGAAATTCATTGGGAAGGGAATTTTTTAGGAAGGTGTTCGAGGGGTAAACTGCAGGAAAGTGATCTAGTATAGCTTTGCAGCTGAAAGATCTTACTGCAATGTGCAGAGTTGGTATTGAGTCTTTGGACTAGTACTTTGTTGTTTGCTCCACCTAGTTCCAGCCAAGGAGACCAGAACAGGATCGGGGGTCCTGAGAATTCGTTGTTTGAGCGCTCTCCAGGAGTTGGTAGGGAGGAACGGCCTCCCATTGTTGTTGTCATCCAGTTTTAAAAACAGGTTCCATTATCCTTTAATTTATGTGTTAAAGTTTATATCTGTGTGTGAACAAATAATGAATGATTATGTGTTATGTTGTAAACTGTTAAGTTTGAAATATCTTAGTTGTTTTAATGCTGAATCTGTTCTTTGATGAAAAATAAATCCTACCTGTGTTTTTCCCCATCTGGAGTAATCCAGATCGTACTCTGGCATAGGTAGTGTGTTTAAATGAATGAAGTATGATAGGAATATGAAATGAATAGAGTACTTATGTTTTCCAGAGTATTGAAATGTCTTCTTTCAGTAGATAGTTTTTTTCTAGAAAGAATATCAATATGTTCTGTAGAGTTATTGTTAGAACTAGACTATATATTTAAAATATCAGAAAAGGAACAGAATCATATTATTTTACTAACAGTAGTATGTACAAGTATGTAAATTCATTCTTCTACACAGTAACTACTTCTATAAACTAAACATCTCTACTGAAATAGAAGAAATAGTATTGTCAGTTGAATGCTTATTATTTATGTTAAGTAAAGATGTAAATATATAGTTATGTTAGTTTATTTCTTTCCTACTAATGATAGCTATTTTACCTGCAACTATCTAAACTTTTAGTAAGGATAGGTAACCTAATTAAATTCTGAAGATAAACTAATTTGAAATAAGGAATATCATAATTAAGAACTTAATAAACTTTATAGTATTATTTCTCTTAGAATTAAAATAATGAACAGGCAGTAGTAACTTATGCTTAAAGTATTATTAATAAAGAACCTTTCTTATACACTTACAGACAAATTAGATGTAAGGAGTATTGACAGGATGAAAGCTCTTATTTCTTTGACCATACTTACAAAATAATCTTATTAAATAAACTCAACGATTATAGACTATTCTCAGTCTTATTTAATAATACATATAAATGCAAACATAAACTTAAAAGAATACAATATTCACAGATAATAATATTATTAATACAAATAATATTATTATTAACAACAAACAGTATTGTTTATAAATTATTAATTCTTTTAAACAAACTCAAGTAATCTTGTGATAGAATCGAATTAAAACAATAACAATACAGAAATTATTTCTTTATAAAAGTTAAATAGGATAAACCCTAGCTCATGTTATGAGCATAATCTACCTGTATTCTTATATACTCTAGTAACCTAGGTTAAACCATAATTTAGTTCTTTTAAACTATTAAAGAACCAACTAAATTTTATACACAGAAATGAAATACATTTACTGAACAATATATATAAAATGTACTTCTAAAAGAAACTGTGCCTTTTCCTTTTACTAACATCATGTATCTGTAGAAATAAATGTCAGGGTTAAAACCCTTATGAGTATTACATATAAAAGTACCAAAACATTGAAGTAATAAACCAAATTTATATAAATAATGTAACCATTAAATAACCAGGTTAATATAAGTTATTCACGGTCCTTTAAGGACAAATAAAAAGACTGTAATTATTATCATTAGAATAATTTACATCAAAAGAGGGTTTTTACATGTTAAACCCTAATTTATAACTACAAATAAAAACAAGCAAAAAAAATTAAGTTACGGCCGTAAGTATCAGTCTCAAAACTTTATTTATAAACCCTTACAGAGTATTCAAAACAGAGTATAAAACTTCATTTACATTCAAGAAGGGTAAACCCTAATATTACACAGAGTATATTATAGACATCTGTTAAACCAAAATGAGTTTAAAGACAGCACTGTCATTACAAAAACTACTAACTTAAACAGGTCGTAAGCCATCAACAAACTATTTACGGTGCTCAGTTAAACTGAGTCTACCCATCGACTAGAAAGGGTTTGATTCTGAGTATTACAACAACAACCTATAAATACAAACAACATCAATCATGGTGAGTTGAGGGAGGGTTTCCCCAAACCATGGGTGATTCCATTGACCACCTTAATGCAAGTAGGGTGAAAATCCAACACTTGGACCATGGGGCTTACCCGAAGACGAACCATGAGCGACGGCTTTCATTACTTGACTGTCTATTTTCATCATCGAGAAAGTTTACAGTGGCAAGCACCTACAAGAAGTTCAGCAAATTACTGTCAGTAAATAGTAAACCTAAGTATTATTGTGCCTTCGTAACAGCATTATACCGGTTGCAAACTTAAAACAAAAGGAACAACAAGCTCTTACCTATTAACGAAATCGACGAACAGTATGGTAGGAGCACTGTCACCTACAGGCTTGCAAAATGCAGATTCAAACAGCCCGCAAGGTAAAAACCTCACACAACAGTGAGCCACGAGAATAGAAGAGGTAACTGAAGCAGACACTAAGCCACAAAGACAACGAAAGGGAGAATACACAGACAACGAGCCAAGGGTAAAAAAAATCTCCACTAGTTGCAAAGTGAGAACCCGGCCACTAAAAATGGCATTCAAAACCACACACTGGTGATGAATACAGCACTAAAGCAAGGCACAAGACAACCAGAGAAAGGAGGACTGACGGCCGCCATAGAAGCCAAGTTGAGCAGCCTCAAGGGCCAGCGAAAACTGTGGGAAGGAATGATAAGGGTTAGGTTTACAATAGTGTTTTATATCTCCCATGCTTGGTCAGGAGACGACCACATGATCACAAAAAAATCAAACATGCAGTGGGTCGTTCTCTATAGTGCCTGCATAGAACAAAACCAATTATTTAATCATTTGAACATGGAATAAACTATATCATTAACCCAATAATTTGTCATGCAATTCAATGTTAACATTCACCATATCATATGCTAGTGTGGTGATGAAATATCAACCTTGTGGTTACGTTGATCTATCATGGAATGTCACTTTTAAACCATAGTTTAAGCCCGAAAATCATGCATGCATATTACTCATTTCACCTTTTAACCTTACAACTTTTATATTATAACAACACAAATGCGATTTGAATAGTTGCATTTCTTTTCTCCAAACGTAGTCTTTATTATAGATAAAAAATCAAATGTTTTATGTCTTATTTATAGATGGAAATCAAATGTTTTATGTCTTTACCATAGATAAGAGATCAAATATTTTATGGGAGAACTCATGCTAATAACCAATCAACTATAGTTTCTTTTGTACAAAGATTATAGTTTATAAATGGTAAATCTCTTATACAAAGGCTTCACAAGTTATAATATTCAAATGGCATAATGTAATAAGTTGGAGAATCATAAACTCTAATCTCAACATTTTTATAACCTTGAGCTAGATTTAGACTGAATGTCTATTAACAAATATAATATTTATGTTTATCAGTCACATAAGAACTAATAACTTATTGATAGCAAAACTGTGAAGGGAACAAAACGTATTATGAAACTCTGATTACATAGTCAAAGCGACAATACTTTGATGGATTTGGAGCTATGACCTAATTTAAAAATTACTAAATATTCACCAGGACAATTGGGTAGTGAAGTAGTCATAGAACTAAATAAGAGAACTAGAAAGTCGACTTGTTTCGAGAGCATCAGTCTCGGATAAACTGTTGTAGACAGTAATGTAATCCAAGAGAAGTATAATAGAAAATTAATAAATTGTATAGGAATGAATCTATTAAGTCCAAAAGTTACTAGAACCATAGGGTTCAACATGAAAATAAAATATAGGCAAACCATGATCTCATGTCGGAAGGCATTATGGTTTTCAGTTTGCTCATTTGAATTTATACTGTCCAAAGGATTACAAACGGTAAGAAACCTCGCAGAAGCGAAATGTGGGACAGTCGTTACATAGATAAGAAAATATATTGTTATATAATTACTGACAAAGCAATCATTATATCATTGCAAATTACGTAGGCTAAAGTAAAAGTACTGGTATCTGATATTCTAATTCTTAGAGTCGCAAACATATTCTTTTATCGCTACTTACTTCTGAACTTTATTACAAGAAAAATTAAAGGAATCCAAATGGTTTTACCTTATAGAAGTTGTTTAGAGTTTAGCAGCTTAATTACTAGCTTTTTAATTGTAATTAAAATACTGCTGATACTTAAAAGGACTTTTAATGCGTACTCGTTCGATCATACCTGTAAACCTGTAAGAACCAATATTCATCTGTGTTAGCATGATTGCTAAGTAAGCCCCGGATTCAAAAGCTAAATTCCACCTAATTGACATGAAAAGACTCATCAGTAAACTGAAGTAAAACTGCATGCAAGAAGACTTTATTCTTGTTACAAAAATGAACTGTTAAGTTATGATAATTAAGATTTAGTGAAACTAATTACTTGACTGTTTCTTTTATTTGTAAACCGTTAGTTGTTAGTAGACCTTAGGGTTTAGCATTTATTATTATCTCAAAATTTTAATTTTTTGTGAAAATTTGGGGTTTTGACATGTGGTATCAAAGCTCAAGGTTCAAACACTAGGCCTTGATGAAGCCCAACTAGCTTTCATAAAACAGTAAATTAAATTATTATGTCGACATATTTTATTTTTAAATGTTATTCAACAGAGAATTGTTTTTTCTGAAGTTTAACAGGCAGGTATGGAAAGGCTGGAAGAGTATGCAGAGGAGGAGTCTCCAGTTACTGAAATGGGAAATTTATCAAGAGATATTATACCAGAGGATTTAACTACCAATTCCTCAGAGTTATTACAAACTGTAAAAGACTTAAAAACTAAAATGGAGTCTGTAAAGCGAGAAAATGAAAGGATTCTGAGGGCTCAAGAACAGCTGAATCAGATTATAATTGAAAAGTTTCAAACTGAGGGTAGTGGTAGAAGGTTAGAATCTGAAGATGCCAGTCATCAACGAAAATCAAAAAAGATGAAACATACAAAAACTGAAAGTAGTTCGTCTTCTGAAGTGTTTGGTGGACAAAAAAATTACCATACTACTAGTGACAGTAGTAATGATAATCTGTACACTAAAAAGAGGAAATACAAACCTTATGAGGAAATTTTCGGCAAATTCATAAAGATTAAACCACTAAATTTTAATGGAGAGACTGAGAAAGGGGAGGAAGTTGAATCATGGTTATCTGGGATGAAGAAGTACTTCCAAATATATAACTATTCTAACCAGTTAAAGGCTAGGATGGCTATATATAACCTCTCAAGAAAGGCTGACATTTGGTGGTAGGACTTGAAGAGAGTTAAGGGTATAAAAGAGAAAGAAGTTAAATAGAGTACCTTTAAGAGGTATTTCAAAAAGAAATTCCTGTCTGAGCAGTATTAGGAGGAGAGAGCTAGAGAGTTTTATGAACTAAAGTTAGGTTCGATGACAATGAAGGATCTGAACAGCAAGTTCTTAAGTCTACTTAGGTATGTACCCTCCCTTGTAGATGAGAAACCAAAGGTACAGTGATTCCTTAGTTGTCTACCTTATCATATTAAAGATCAAATTGAATATGATAACCCAAAGACCTTGGAGGAAGCTATGAGAAAGGATAACTTTTGTTTTGAGTAGAATCGGAAGAAAGAAAGCTTGGACAACTGGAAGGCTAAGAAAAATAATAATTAGTTTGAACAAAAGAAGAAGGATTTTGTGCCTAACAAAAATTTTAAGAATAATAAGGCCAAAAACTATTCTAATAACAAGAATTTCCAAGGAAATAGGAACAGTACACCCAACAATTAGAATAATTCTAAAGGTAAGGAAACTGCAAATAATCATGGAAACTTTACCAAGAACTTTGAGCATAAAGAGCCTGTCAAGTGTTGGGAGTGTAATGGCCCACACTATGCTTCAGTCTGTCCAAACTGGAAGAAGACTGTTGGAAATATTCATATTATACATGAGGAGATGACCGTTGGGGAACTAGTAAGGAGCATGCCTAGAATCAACCCAGCTTTGGAGAATCGACAAGCTGAATATCAGACTTCCATGGTGGAAGTAGAAGGTATGAAAAATCAGACCCTTGTAACTATTTTGATTGATCCAGGAGCTAGTCTCAGTTATATTGCACCTCAAATAGTAGAAAAATGTAAGTTATCTGTTGATAAGTTTGAGAATTGATGGTTAGTTCAGTTAGCCACTGGTGCTAAAATAAAAGTAACGTGTTTTGTGAAAGAATGTGCATTAGTTATGGATAAATTTGAAACTGTTATTAAACTTAATGTTTTGCCACTTGGTTCTTATGATTTGCTGATTGGTATGGACTGGTTAGAACAACATAGAGTAATTCTAAATTGTTATGATAAAACTTTCACATGCTTAAACAATGATGAAAAACTAGTAAGTGTTAAAGGAATTCCTAGAAAAACTACTGTAAGGCAGATTTCTGCTTTACAACTTAAAAGAGTTGTTAGAAAAGGATGTAAAGCTTATGCAGTAATAATTACTGATGAGGAAAGTAAAATTAAAACAGATAAGTTAAAAGTGGAAGACATCCCAATCTTAAAAGAATATGTTGATGTATTCCCAGAAGAGATTCAAGGATTACCTCCAAAAAGGGAATTGGATTTCACAATTGAGTTGGTTCCGGGTGCAGTACCTAGCTCAAAGGCCCCTTATGGAATGAACATATTGGAACTTAATGAATTAAAATTGCAATTAAAAGATTTAATTGATAAAAATTATATTCGACCAAGTGTGTCTCCCTGTGGGGCACCTGTCATCTTCGTCAAGAAAAAGGACAAAACTATGCGACTTTGCATAGATTACCGTCAGTTAAACAAGATGACCATCAAAAATCGATATCCATTGCCCCGTGGAGATGATCTGTTTGATCAACTACGTGGAGCCACGGTGTTTTCGAAAATAGATTTAAGGTTTGGATATCATCAAGTGAGGATTAAAGATGAAGGCATCTTTAAGATAGCTTTCAGAACAATATATGGTCATTACGAATTTGTCGTAATGCCATTTGGGCTTACTAATTCCCCAACTGTCTTCATGTGTTTAATGAACAACATAATGCATAAGTATTTAGATAACTTTGTGGTTGTGTTTATCGATGACATTCTAATCTATTCAAAAACTGAAGAAGAACATAAAGAACATCTAAAAATTGTTTTGCAAGAGTTGCGAGAACATCAACTCTTTGCAAAGTTTAGTAAGTGTGATTTCTTCAAGGATAAGATTCAGTATTTAGGTCATGTAGTGACCAAGGAAGGATTTTCCATAGATCCTGAAAAGATACAGGAAATCAAAGATCGGCCGGTTCCTAAGGATGTGACGGATGTTAGATCTTTCATGGGCATTACCGGTTACTACCGAAGGTTCATTGAAGGCTTTTCAAGGATAGCAAATCCGATAACTTCCTTGCAGAAGAAAGGAAAGAAGTTCGATTGGAATCAAAAATGTGAAGAAAGCTTTAAAAAATAAAAAACTTTAATAACCAGCGCACCTATTTTAAGAATAGAAGATCCTAATAAAGAATTTGTAGTGTGCACTGATGCCTGTAATGATGGCTTAGGTGGTGTTCTGACTCAAGAAGGGCATGTTATTGCCTATGAGTCTAGAAAGTTAAAAGTTCATGAAAAGAATTATGCAACATATGATCTGGAATTAGTAGCTATAATACACGCCTTAAAGATGTGGTGACATCACCTAATTGGCAGAAAATTTGTTTTAATGACTGATAATAAAGGATTGAAGTATCTTTTAGATCAGCCTAATTTAAATGCCAGACAAGCTAGGTGGTTAGCTTTCTTAAGCAAGTATGATTTCGAAATCCAACATACAAAAGGTAAAGAAAATAAAGTTGCTAATGCATTAAGTAGGAACGCAAGGCTAAATTTTGCAACAACAATCAGCACTTATGTTTCAGACTTAGATGAACAGGTTAAAGAAGGAATAAAACATGATGAAATTTCCCAGAATTTGCAAGCTAAAGCTAAAGAAAATCCAACAGAAAACTTAATAAAAGGTTACAGTTTAAATTAAAAAGGATTTTTACTGTATAAAGATAAACTGTATGTACATAAAGTCAAGCTGTTAATTCTGGATGAAATTCATAAAACACCATATTCAGGTCATCCAGGTTACCAAAAGACTATAACCATGTTAAGAAAAGAGTATTTATGGCCAAATATGAAAACTGAAGTAGTTGAATTTATTGCAAGGTGTTTAGAATGTCAACAGGTAAAAACTGAACACCAACACCCAACTGGTTTGCTACAGCCTTTACCCATCCCTAGCTGGAAATGGGAGGTAATTAGTCTAGATTTTATTACTGGATTACCTAAAAATCAAAATCAAAATGATTCTATCATGGTAGTAGTTGATAAGTTAAGCAAAGCACCTCACTTTATACCTGTTAAAACTACTTACAAAGCTGCAAACATAGCTGATATTTTTCTAAAACAGATTTTCCGATTACATGGAGTACCAAAATTCATAATGATCCTAAGTTTATAGGAAACTTTTGGAAGTATTTCTTTAAAGGGTTAAACACCACATTAAATTTTAGTACTTCTTTCCATCCTTAGACAGATGGACAAACTGAAAGGGTAAATTAGGTACTGGAAGATCTATTAAGAATGTATGTGAAAGACCAGCCTGGTAAATGGTAGGATTATTTACATCTGGTAGAATTTGCCTATAATAATAATTATCAGACATCAGCTAGATTTAGTCCGTTTGAAATTTTATATGGACGGAAATGTAATACTCCTATCTCTTGGAGTAATCCAGTAGATAGATTGGTATTAGGTCCAAAACTGTTGAAAGAAATGGAAGAAATTGTGAAACAAGTGCAGGGAAATATGAAAGTGGCACAGGATCGGCAGAAAATTCAAGCAGATTTAAAAAGAACTCCAAAAGAGTTTCGGGTAGGTGAACATGTGTTCATCAAGGTAAGGCCCAAAAATAGCTCTCTAAGATTGGGGATTTGTGCAAAGTTGGCACCTCGTTACTGTGGCCCATTTGAAATTTTGTCTAGGATTGGACAAGTAGCTTATCAATTAGCATTACCACCTAACTTAAGAGTACATAATGTTTTTCACATTTCTGTTTTAAAGAAATATGTTCATGATGCTACTCATGTTGTTAACTAGAATGTTGTATAGGTGGAACCAGAAGGAGAATTTCTGGCGGAACTGCACCATTGGACAGGTGAAGGTGCAATGGAAGCACCTTAGTCCAGAGGAAGCCACCTAGGAATTGGAAAGTAAAATGTGAGATGCATATCCAATTCTGTTCCAGGGGACTTTGAAGGATGAAGAATAAATAACATCAACGAAGATGTTATATTCTAAGGGGGTGTGTATGTCACATGCCCCAATTTTCCCAAATACTATTATCTTATTTTGATTTTATTCCAAGACATTATGTTAAATTTAATGCTAAGTTGTAACTGATGACTCAGCAGAGTCAAGGATGTGGAATGTAATTCTGAATATTTAAATTTTAAATAAATAAAAGTGGAGACAACAGCTTGGGAGAGCTGTTAAAAAGAGTGTTACTGGTCAAGTTGGTGGACGAGACTAGGTGGAGAGCAAATAGACAAGTGGCAGCATCCTCAAACACTTCCTATGTTGCAAGTGGAAACCTCCCTACATTTGGGGTCATGATCCCCCAAGAAAGTGGGATCAAAGCAGGTGGCTCATTTAATGACAACTAACCCAAAAAAGACCTAGGCAATCTTAATAAAAGTACCCATGAAGAGAGCTGAGGTTGTTCATTGCAGGAGAAGAATCATTCAAGTGAATGCACTTCAAGGAATTCATTGGGAAGGGAATTTTTGAGGAAGGTGTTTGAGGGGTAAACTGCAAGAAAGTGATCTAGTACAACTTTGCAGCTGAAAGATCTTGCTGCAGTGTGCAGAGTTGGTATTGAGTTTTTGGACTAGTACTTTGTTGTTTGCTCCACCTAGTTCCAACCAAGGAGACCAGAACAGGCTTGAGGATCCTGAGAAGTCGTTGTTTGAGTGCTCTCCAAGAGTTGCTAGGGAGGAACAGCCTCCCATTGCTATTGTCATCCAATTTTAAAAACAGGTTCCATTAGCTTTTAATTTTTGTGTTAAAGTTTATATTTGTGTGTGAACAAATAATGAATGATTATATGTTATGTTGTAAACTGTTAAGTTTGAAATATATTAGTTGTTTTAATGCTGAATCTATTCTTTGATGAAAAATAAATCCTACCTGTGTTTTTCCCCATCTAAAGTAATCGAGATCGTACTCTAGCACAGGTAGTGTGTTTAAATGAATGAAGTATGATAGGAATATGAAATGAATAGAGTACTTATGTTTTCCAGAGTATTGAAATGTATTCTTTCAGTAGATAGTTGTTTTGCCAAAAAGAATATTAATCTATTTTGTAGAGTTGTTGTTAGAGCTAGACATATTTAAAATATCAGAAAAGGAACAGAATCATATTATTTTACTAACAATAGTATGTACAAGTATGTAAATTCATTCTTCTACACAGTACCTACTTCTATAAACTAAACATCTCTACTGAAATAGAAGAAATAGTACTGTCAGTTGAATGCTTATTATTTATGTTAAGTAAAGATGTAAATATATAGTTCTGTTAGTTTATTTCTTTCCTACTAATGATAGCTATTTTACCTGCAACTATCTAAACTTTTAGTAAGGATAGGTAACCTAATTAAATTCCGAAGATAAACTAATTTGAAATAAGGAATATCATAATTAAGAACTTAATAACCCTTATAGTATTCTTTCTCTTAGAATTAAAATAATGAACAGGTAATAGTAACTTATGCTTAAAGTATTATTAATAAAGAACCGTTCTTATACACTTACAAGCAAATTAGATGTAAGGAGTATTGACAAGATAGAAGCTCTTATTTCTTTGACCATACTTACAAAATAATCTTATTAAATAAACTCAACGATTATAGACTGTTCTCAGTCTTATTTAATAATACATATAAATGCAAACATAAACTTAAAAGAATACAATATTCACAGATAATAATATTATTAATACAAATAATATTATTATTAACAACAAACAGTATTGTTTATAAATTATTAATTCTTTTAAACAAACTCTAGTAATCTTGTGACAAAATCGAATTAACAAAATAACAATACATAAATTATTTCTTTATAAAAGTTAAATAGGATAAACCCTAGCTCACGTTATGAGCATAATCTACCTGTATTCTTATATACTCTAGTAACCTAGGTTAAACCATAAGTTAGTTCTTTTAAACTATTAAAGAACCAACTAAATTTTATACACAGAAATGAAATACATTTACTGAACAATATATATAAAATGTACTTCTAAAATAAACTGTGCCTTTTCCTTTTACTAACAGCATGTATCTGTAGAAATAAATGTCAGGGTTAAAACACTTATGATTATTACATATACAAGTACCAAAACATTGAAGTAATAAACCAAATTTATACAAATAATGTAACCATTAAATAACCAGGTTAATATAAGTTATTCATGGTCCTTTAAGGACAAATAAAAAGACTGTAATTATTATAATTAGAATAATTTATATCAAACGAGGGTTTTTACAAGTTAAACCCTAATTTATAACTACAAATAAAAACAAGCAAAAAAAATTAAGTTACGGCCGTAAGTATCAAACTCAAAACTTTATTTATAAACCCTTACAGAGTATTCAAAACAGAGTATAAAACTTCATTTACGTTCAAGAAGGATAAACCCTAATATTACACAGAGTATATTATAGACATATGTTAAGCCAAAATGAGTTTAAAGACAGCGTTGTCATTATAAAAACTACTAACTTAAACAGGCCGTAAGCCATCAACAAACTATTTGCGGTGCTCAGTTAAACCGAGTCTACCCATCGACTTGTGAGGATTTGATTCTGAGTATTACAACAACAACCTGTAAATACAAACAACATCAATCATGGCGAATCGAGGGAGGGTTTCCCCAAACCCTGGGTGATTCCATTGACCACCTTAATGCAAGTAGGGTGAAAATCCAACACTTGGACCACAGGGCTTACCCGAAGACGAACCATGACCCATGGCTTTCATTGCTTGACTGTCTATTTTCATCACCGAGAAAGTTTACAGTGGTGAGCACCTGTAAGAAGTTCAGCAAACTACTGTCAGTAAATAGTAAATCTAAGTATTATTGTGCCTTCGTAACATCATTATACCGGTTGCAAACTTAAAACAAAAGCAACTACAAGCTCTTACATGTTAACTAAATCGACGAACAATATGGTAGGAGCACTGTCACCTACAGGCTTTCAAAATGTAGATTCAAATAGCCCGCAAGGTAAAAACCTCACACAACAGTGAGCCACAAGAATAGAAGTGGTAACTGAAGAAGACACTAAGCCACGAAGACAGCGAAAGGGAGAATACATAGACGGCGAGCCAAGGGTAACGAAAATATCCACTAGTTGTAGAGTGAGAACCCGGCCACTGAAAATGGCATTCAAAACCACACACCGGTGATGAATACAGCACTGAAGCAAGGCACAAGACAACCAGAGCAAGGAGGACCGACGGCTGCCATAGAAGCGAAGTAGAGTAGCCTCAAGGGCCAGCAAAAACTGTGGGAAGTAATGATAAGGGTTAGGTTTACAATAGTGTTTTATATCTCCCACACTTTTTTAGGAGACGACCACGTGGTCACAAAAAAATCAAACATGTAGTGGGTTGTTCTCTATAGTGCCTGTGTAGAACAAAACCAATTATTTAATCATTTGAACGTGGAATAAACTATATCATTAACCCAATAATTTTCCATGCAATTCGATTTTAACATGCACCATATCATATGCTAGTGTGGTGATGAAATATCAACCTTGTGGTTACGTTGATCTATCGTGGAATGTCACTTTTAAACCATAGTTTAAGCCCGAAAATCATGCATGCATATTACTCATTTCACCTTTTAACCTTACAACTTTTATATTATAACAACACAAATGTGATTTGAATAGTTGCATTTCTTTTCTCCAAACGTAGTCTTTATTATAGATAAAAATCAAATGTTTTATGTCTTATTTATAGATAGAAATCAAATGTTTTATGTCTTTACCATAGATAAGAGATCAAATATTTTATGGGAGAACTCATGCTAATAACCAATCAACTATAGTTTCTTTTGTACAAAGATTATAGTTTATAAATGGTAAATCTCTTATACAAAGGCTTCACAAGTTATAATATTCAAATGGCATAATGTAATAAGTTGGAGAATCATAAACTGTAATCTCAACATGTTTATAACCTTGAGCTAGATTTAGATTGAATGTCTATTAACAAATATAATATGCATGTTTATCAGTCACATAAGAACTAATAACTTATTGATAGCAGAACTGTGAAGGGAACAAAACGTATTATAAGAACACTATTATGAAACTCTGATTACATAGTCAAATCGACAATACTTTGATGGATTTGGAGCTATGACTTAATTTAAAAATTACTAAAGATTCACCAGGTCAATTGGGTAGTGAAGTAGTCATAGAACTAAACAAGAGAACTAGAAAGTCGACATGTTTGGAGAGCATCAGTCTTGGATAAAATGTTGTAGACAGTAATATAATTCAAGACAAGTATAATAGAAAATTAAGAAATTGTATAGGAATGAATCTATTAAGTCCAAAAGTTACTAGAACCATAGGGTTCAACATGAAAATAAAATATAGGCAAACCATGATCTCATGTAGGAAGGCATTATGGTTTTCAGTTTGCTCATTTGAATTTATACTGTCCAAAGGATTACAGACGGTAAGAAACCTTGCAGAAGCGAAATGTGGGACAGTCGTTACACAGATAAAAATATATATTGTTATATAATTACTGACAAAGCAATCATTATATCATTGCCAATTACTTAGGCTAAAGTAAAAGTACTGGTATTTGAGATTCTAATTCTTAGAGTCGCAAACATATTCTTTTATCGCTACTTACTTCTGAACTTTATTACAAGAAAAATTAAAGGAATCCAAATGGTTTTACCTTATAGAAGTTGTTTAGATTTTAGCAGCTTAATTACTAGCCTTTTAATTGAAATTAAAATACTATTGATACTTAAAAGGACTTTTAATACGTACTCGTTTGATCATACTTGTAAACCTGTAAGAACCAGTATTCATCTACGTTAGCACGATTGCTAAGTAAGCCCTGGATTCAAAAGTTAAATTCCACCTACTTGACATGAAAAGACTCATCAGTAAACTGAAGTAAAACTACACGCAAGAAGACTTTATTCTTGTTACAAAAATGAATTGTTAAGTTATGATAATTAAGATTTAGTGAAACTAATTACTTGATTGTTTCTTTTATTTGTAAACCGTTAGCTGTTAGTAGACCGCATGGTTTAGCATTTATTATTATGTCAAAATTTTAAATTTTTGTGAAAATTTAGGGTTTTGACAAAGTACATGTCCTACTATGTGAATAGATGTGTCAAGGTCAAACCTAGTAGTCCATCGTCTAATTACTAGTCATTGATGTATACCATTAACAGACACGAGATAACCCACCGATAATGAAAATGGGAATCAAGGTACAGGGTGCAATCTAACAAGTGTGAATAGATGTGTTGAGGTCAAACACTTGAAAGAATCCATTGATCAGGGGACATTGATGTATTCCCAAAATTGTTGATGGTGAGAGAACCTACCACTGATGATTATAATTCCCAAGGCACTCAAATGAATCTAGACTCATATTCCATAATAAATGATCTGATGCCAATGGAATGGAATCTGCCGGAAGGAGGGAATTAAGGAATCCCCCATCAACCAACACGAGATACTCAGCAACGATGTATAACGTCGAAGAACTCAATGAACAATATGTGCATGAACCAGTAACAGTACCGGGAATGGCCAACATGCAAATTCAAGATAACTAAGGAATGGCCGATTCAGGCTTCAACTTCCTTCGAACAAGAGCATAAGGCAAATGGTGACTGAAGATAGGCAGCATGGACTTGATATGCAAACTGGGACATCTCTATGACATAGGAGGCATCAACAGAGGCTACGTGGGAACTGGAAGCGTAACCAGTCGGTGGAGATAAACTCAGAGTAACAAGTACAACTCCTAAAGTCAAACTAATAACCCAACCAATGGATGTGATATACAATGCTCTGTTCGAAGGCGACACAACTCAACTGCTGCCAAAGATAACATTTTTCTTGTCCGTCTTTTTATGTTTTTTTTTGGTACTTTTTCATATATTTTTAAAAGCTTGTGTTAGCACTGGAATTGAACCAAAGGTTGTGGAAGGCTCGCTTCCAGGTAATAGCAAAACCACTTTCGAAGAGAGAACTGGCCTTCTGCTCTTCCGAGAGGGATCTCTCACCAAATGTTAACTATGCCAGATATATACAAGTGAAACTATAAATTGTTTGGAAAATTGGTTGAAACAAAACACAGAACCATTGGGCGATGGAGTCAAGATATATAACATAAATAAACAAAACTTATGTAAGTGATTTCAACACAGGGGCAAGATAGACACTCGGTCACAGTCGATTTATAACTGTCTGGTGAAAAAGAGGAACATGAACATACCATCAACACAGAGCATTGAAAAATGAATTATGTATCAACTTTAGAAGAAAACTTTGGTGAATATCTAAAACAACAGACGGAGCATAGCAAGTATGAATTCCAAACTGTTATACACTACGTTTCAGATATGAAAGAAAACAAAATGTGTGAGATAAACTAGAAAAACATTCACATAAGAAAGGAAGCTACAGACTACAAATACGAACGACACATGAATCCCTATAAGAAACGCCGAACTTGGCTCTGCAATTTTATTAAAATTCTCTCGAAAACATACACAGCAAAAATTACATAGGTTTCAACCCTTTCTCCTTCTTCAGGAGGTATATTTATAGCATCCGAGACTTCCCAAACCGACATCCGGGAATCAAAATTTGTTACAACAGAAGGACATCCTCTAACCAACCTTAGGTGGCACATTGGTTGCGATTTGCATAAAACAGCTAGATAATGAAATGTAGGATGCAAGAGGAAATACGTGCAAGAGCTTCCTATATTTTCCATCTGGCGGGTGACAACTATACAAAGTTTCGAGAGAGGCGACCGCTGGAACGGGCGCGCAATGTAGAGAAAACTTCCTGCATATTATCATTTCCACTCATACGGATGCATTTTGAACTTGGTCAGCCCATATTGCTAAATGACTTTCCATAAATCAAGACCAAGCAGGGGCGCAACAGCCATGTCGTATGCTTGTGCTTTGAGCTCCATCGTTTGAGGGTATGAAGTCTCAAGGACCTCAGCACATGCGGCTTTAAAATCAAATAGCAATTCAAAATCCCTGGTCAATTTGTCAAAAATGACCTTCCCTGATAACAATTGTTGCATATCCCCAAACTTGCTGGTGTCCAATCGGCAGTGCACCAGGAACTCCTGATACTCCTTCTGGGACATTAAAGGACCCTTTTCCTCCCAGGAAAAGGGGAATCCTTTGCTAACCAGTGGTATGAATAACTTGACGACCTCCCAAACTTTGTGCTTAATAACTTCTATTCTGGCTCGTAGGGTCTCTAGCATCCTGTGCTTAGCAACTACCTTTCTAGCTCCGAAGACAACAACAACCCTGTTTTGGATACCGTATCGGTTGGCAGAATCCTCTGAAAAAGAGCTCAAGGAATCAATGGAATTCTCTGCTGTCGCCAAGGGCCTTTTCTGTATTTCTCCTAATACTATCAGGACCTTTTTCTTGGCTTCCACCATAGTGCTTTCCTGGTATTCAACAAAATCTAGATAAGGCTGGAACTTGTCAGCTTCTATAATGATCTGATCCCAGATCAAATGCCTAGCGCCTTGCAAAGCAAGTTTACCAACCACCTGTTGGCTCAACTTGGTGTTTTGTTGTATCAGTCCTTGGTACTTCTCTTCTATCTTTTCTCTTCCTCGTTTCTCTTGGACCCTTTCTTTTTCCAGTTCCTTGATCTGTTGTTTTAGTTTAATGAGATCTATATCTTTTAGGCCTATTTGGGACATTTCTCTAGAGAGGGAACCGGTATCTATCTCTCCATCCACACCTGTGGATTGAATTGTACTCTTCGCACTTCTTCCTTGAAGCTCTTTTTCCTTCATTGCTAATCTGGTTTTTAACTCTGCATTGCTTTTCTTCAACAGCTAGATGTTCGTTTCCCATTTCCTTTCTTTTTCTTCGAGCTTTAGCAGCTTAGCTTTGCAGTGAATAAGCTCAGCATTCAATGTCTCTTTTTCTCTTTCAAAGTCATCCAATTCTTCTGCTTGAGCGAGCTAGGTGGCAGGTATTTTTAACTTCTTCTTTAGGGTCTGGATCTCCTTCTCTTTGTCATCTAGCAATTTCTGAGCCAAACTCCCTTTATGTGTCAATCCTTCTATTTGCATTGCTTCATTTTGTAGACTGTCGATTTGGGTTCTGAGTGCTTTGTTCTCCACTCTCACTTTCCTTAAAAGGTTTAAAGTTTTTTCTTTACTTTCCTCCAACTTGGACACCTGTATGGTAGCCTTAAGCAATCTAGTATTCAATATATCTCCAGTCTCTTTGTTGAGGTGTATTATGTCAAGAGTGAGAACCTTTGATAGGTTCACACTAACCTCTGACACCTTGTTCCCCATTTCCAAGGCTAGTCTGAGGGTGTCAGTGGCATGATCTCTTACAGTTTTCAGCACCACATTGGGGTAAGGCAACCACGATGCCTCAATATATAGTTCTGTTGTCTCCTGGAAATTCTTGTCAGCTCTCTCTCGGTAAGACCCTAGCTAGTCCTCTTTGGATGCATGCTTTCTTAGAGTTTTCTTGTCAAATATATACTCTTGTACTTGCAATATAGCTGTCTTGGGCTCTTCCTGTTGCTGTTATTTCACTAAATTATTCTTCTTCACACGTCCCTTTTCTTGGCCATTTTTAACCGGCACCAACTGTTGTCCCCATTCTATTTTTTGCTTCTTGGGCATGCTGGCTGTGTCCACTTCTTTAGTGTCCATGGGCTCTGGAACCCCTCTTTTTATCGAACTCGCTGAATAGTTGACCAGTGGTGAAAATTCCCTGGCTATTGCAGCTACTCTGGCTAATTCTCTTTGGGGAGAAGCTACCCTCGGTAGCTGTGATCCAGTTCTCTGATCTATGTTGGTATCCATTGGGGTAGGATTAGGGAAATCATCCTAGTTTACTGATTCTCTAAGTCCATATATTTCAGTATGTTCAAAAGGCCTGCATTTGTGAGCTTTCCTCCTTTTGGAAATTATCTGGTGAGGGTCATAATTTACCACTTGTCCCAGGGAAAACTCCATGCTTCTAAGCAAATTGGTAACAAGGGGCAAAGCAGCCCTATTTTTTACTGTGTATGGTCCTACTTCCCATGGGAAAATCAAATTTGAAATTTTCTTAAAGTTCAAGAAGTGCTCTTCTTCAACAATGAGTTTTTGCCGGATAAATTCCAGAGAGAAAACCCTGGCAGTTAGGAAAGCTGGCAGAATGTAGGGTGGATGCACGAAGCCATACAACCTTAAGGTTGTTCCAAATTCTGTGAGGAACCATCCCCCTATCTTCTTGTTGTTTGACAGCTGTAGCATTTTCCTCATCTTAGGCAACACCCTAGGCAACCTTTCTTGAAAGAAGAGTTCATATATTTCAGCCATCAATTGATTCATGAATTTACAGTAATCAGTGGCCATATCAGTGGTGATTTCTAGCTCTGGTACTTGTATGTCTTCCTCATTATAAGCTATAAACATTCTCAGCAAAAAGGACTGGAATCTAAACATTCTAGTGCCATGGAAATTCACTAACTGAGAACGGATTTTCTCGGCCAGGAATTCATCAAACCTAAGGAAACACAATTGACAGGATTGTCCAGGCAATTCAGGTTTGGTTGGACAAGTACTCAGGATGAACAAAAGACTCAACAATGACTCAGTGACATAAGCGTCAGTATCTAGACCTAGGAATTGACTAGCCAAGGATATACACCACTTGGTTTCTTCATTCAATTGGTTGAGGTCAATAGGGTAAGCCAGGTTGATGGGTTCACTATCAAGTTTAGAACATGCCTTCAGGAAGGTTTCTCTACTTTCGACTGTAGAATCTCTAAAACAACGTATAATACTCTCTTCCTGGTAGTCTTGGGATATATGGACGAATTCGTCGAGGATAGCCAGGGTTTTGCGGATTACGGTGAGCAAAGGATTTTAGACTTTGATTTATTCATAATGACACCTTCGGTGATAGAGAAATTATCTGCACACCATTCAACAAACTCAAGGTAATGGGGGGTTTGGCCAACAAAGAAGAAATGAAAGAAAGATTTAAAAACACCGCAGGTGTCTCCACCTGGGTTCTTAAGATTTTCCAATTTGCTCCTGGAGGTTTCAATAGCCTCTCCCTCCAGGATGGTATCAAAAATCTCAGCATTCTCGTCCACCAGGCTTTCTTCTGCCCTTCGACCTGTGGTCTCAGGTTCTACATCATCTCTCACCCCTACCACTTCTATTACATCCATTTTTAAATAGCACTGAGAGGGTATCAGGGCCTACCTTTTTCTGCAGCACAGTCACCTGGTTAGTCTGTGCTGGCACTCTGTATGCGGTTCGATATTCGATGACTTTGAGGTTTTGGAAAAAACAAATCTTTGCAACTTCATGTGGACCTCTTTATATCTTTTCACACAACATAACCTTCGGACCCTTCCCAGGCGGTTTTCACTGTAGATATTACTCTTTGCGATCGAAACCGTAGGTATGTGAGGTTCTTTATGCTACATCTTCCCCTACCTTGCACGCGTGCAACTCAATCATCGATTGAGGCCGATTTTCTTCACAACCGTTGATCTGGGTGAACCCCACCATTCTTCGTGAAGCAAGGTTTTGTTTCCCTCCATGCTAATCCAGATTTTGAAATGAACTATAACCACCGATCTCCCTCCATTCTCATAGGGACCATCGATCAAAACGGCCCATACCACTTTTTGCAATCCGCAATTGTTGTCACGTCTTTGCAACTCTGGGGTGTGAAATCAATTTCAACCATGGATCTTCTTGGATCCCATTTTCGACCGTTGGATGCGTCCATCCTTTAAACCATTTCACAATATTGGAAAGTGGCTTTGGTCGGGAATGTTCGTTGTACGAAATGTTTTGACGTTGTTGAACTACCAACCAATCAATATTAGCCTTCGATCATGAGTCTCACTTAATGCTTTCAGTGCGCCCAACTCTCTCTTCTTTAACCTACTTTTCTAATCCACAGATTGTTCTGCTGCTTTCGACATTCACCACTGAGTCTTATTCCAATGGCTGAGTGTTATCTTGTGTGTGCCATCAGCCCCTTCTGTGAATACTAAGCTACCTTCCCAACACTTCTAGATGAGGTTGAAATTCCTGGGCCTCTCTTATGACCAAAATTTAATAGAGTGTTAACAGCTTGATAAAGAATAAAAGTGCTTTATAGTACATAGATAGGAGGAGACGAGTGTCAGGGACATGCAATATAGTTCCAAGCAGTGGGACATACCTATGCTCAATGCAAGGAAACATGTGTAGGATAACGACACTCAGGGGAAGGTCTCCTCCTGGTAAAGGGGTGATCAAGCTGCAAAGGATATATAAGAAGGCTCTGCTTGGATAGACATGAGACAAGATCAGGCTATATGGTTGATAACTCAAATTCAAAGAGCCGACGTAAAGCTCAATAAGGAAAGAAAAACTCATGAAATGCAATTACAACTTGACATATACAAGGGAGACCCTATGGGAAAAAGGCAGCATAAAGTTCAAGAGGAGTATGAATCTCTTGCTCAAGGACATGGTGGGACTAAAAAGGGACTCCCACAACCTAAAGGAGGCAACTTAGCATGGGTACCAAATGTGAAAAAGGATATAACTAGGGCACCCATGTATAGGAAATATCTACCATTCACACAATACCACTTCTAACAGCAGCATGAAGGTTCTGTGATATCATGGAATGGGTTCGTACCTAATTTTAAAATGAAACGGTCATAAGGTAATGCAAAATGCAGGCGGATGTGAAATCCTAACCTATATGCCAGTTCAGACATTATACCTATAATAGATACGAACTGGTCAAATCCTCAACGAGAGTATACAAAAAATGGACCCTACATGATAACAATATTAGTCCAAAGTAGTTGGAAACAGCCCGTAAAGAGTCCAACCTATAGGGTATAGAGAGGATTGATCATGACAATGCATTCAAAGGAAACAGTGCAGTGGATGATGGGACATAAGAAGGAATGTAACGTGTAGACCCAACGTTCATGTGTCCACTATCACCCCAATGAGGGTGAACGCTAGTGTTAAGACCGGACAAAGGGAGTGAAAATCCTCCGCAAATGGAGTAAAGGATGGAATATGACCACTCCCAAATATATGAGCAAGATAAGGGGTTTTTGTGCCCCCCAGTCCAACACCAGAGTCTGCACTAGGACCTAGAGCAGGTGACAGGATACTAGTAGTGATATCAGGCATGCCAAACATAAAAGGACCCGAACTCAAGAGAACATAAATATACTCAAGTAACCGCGATCCCAAAATCCAACTAGAATACAAAGAGCACACTCCTAAGAAAATCTACAGCCAAAATGCAAGCAAGCCAAGGGGAGTATAAGTGAGCTCCCGAATGCAGCAGGTATGTCTCGCCTAGGAGAGGCTCAAAACTCCCATACACTACAAGTGGAGGTGCGTAACCAATTATAGTGTCCCTCAACTTCAACACGTAAAGCGACTGTGTTGTCCAACCCCTACTTGGTCAAGACACCTACAGAATAACCTCTGCAAGTACCCCCTACGATACCTAGGTAAGGAAACTAAGGTCACCCCAATATAACCAATGGTCAAGTAGACAGTCATAGGTGGGATCAACCGTATGGGAAAGGTAGCAAAGACCAAAACACAAAATACCCTCAGATACAAATACAATCCTAGAGATATCTCCAACGCTCACAGAAAGTGACCAAGGGCTATCCCAATAACAATCGTGCACGATGCCTCATGCTTGACTCCTGTTTAAGAGGAGCATCTTGAGAAACACTAATTATACCAAGGGTTTCACTCTCTCACCTAGAAATACATCTACTTGTTGTGTTTAGTAGTCTTGGAGAATTGACTCACAATGAACTATTCCAAGACTCTAAATTCTAATCTTGTTGGTGAACCCTATCAAAGAAAAATCTATAGTTCATTTTAATTAAGCGTTGATTTTAATGGCTGTAATTACTTAAAGGGAAATGGTCATGCAACTAATGATACTGTGAATCAGCAGTGAAATAAATGTGCAGACCTAACAAACAATGCCAAGTGCAATTTTGTAGAATGAAAAATAGGGTATGCCACTACATGAGATGCATATATATTCCTTTCTGAATGCCAATGCAATCCTTCCTATATGAAAACCTAAACACAACTCTCATCCAAGTAATCCAATGCAAGTGCCTCCTTAAATCCATATGTGAGATGCAAGTAAGAATGAAACTATATAATTGTTTTGAAAATGCAATAAAAGTCATTAAAATTCTCAGTCTCTACACCAAGTAGAAAACACAAGCCAAGAAAGACACCGAGGCCAAAAGACTAATGCACTAATGACAAAACAAAAAAATGAGATAAATGAATAGAACTACTTTCAAAGAAAAATCAATAAAAAAGTTGTCTCTGGTCACAAAAGAAGCAGTCAACAGAAAACATCAATACCCACGAAGACCCAACCACACTCACAGCCCACCTAGCAACTTCCCACAACATCAAACTCAACCAAATGGGAGGATGTACGCGATTGTTCAATGAATAGTAGTGTATGTACATGAATTTTAGCGAATACCTACATGTAGACAAAAACCTGCGTGTATACGTGACTTTTGGCCAAAAACCTACGTATGTATGCAACTTTTGGCCAAAAGCCTGCGTATACAGAGAAGAAAGTGGTAAAAAGTAGGCCAAGGGTCAAACTACTCAAGGGGAGTGTCAATGGATGAACATACTACTAAATGCGACACAGAAATAGGGAGAAACAGAGAGCAATTCGAGCACATTGTGACCCCAAACCCCAAAGAAAAACAAGGAACATCCCCAGTGGAGTCGCCAATTCTGTTACGGAGAGAAACTTCCTATGTCTTGGGGGTACCACAACAGACAGTATGATACCAGAAATCAATCTTTCCCAATATGTAAGAACAGTAAGCAAATATAACACTAAGGGATATCAAATCGTACCTTATTCCGGACGGTTGAAGTAGATCCCCATTGAGCTTTTCCAATGCAATTGCAATTACAATTTTCTCTCAACAACAACAAACAAAGCAAGCATATATATATATATGTGTGTGTGTGTGTGTGTGTGTGTGTGTGTTAGAGCTATTCTAGCATATATAATCAACCATGAGGTATATCTGCCATTTACTGTTTACCCTAAGACTATAATTCTGAAAACAAGTATTGATCCCCTGGAAGTTTGCTATGTTTTCCAGACAGAGCTTCTTAGGCGGCGGTTCAATCACATGCAAGAATTTAAGTCTGGGATTTATGTCACGTATAATGGAGATTACTTTGATTGACCTTTCGTCAAACAACAGGCTAAGCACCATGGAATGAAAATGAGTGATGTATGTTAATTTTTTTATCTAATATATTGGCATCTTATGCTTGTTGACTATTGCTGGATTTTCGCTCAATTCTATGTTTAATTGGAAAAGGAGTTTATTATTTAGTGTATTACAGTGAATGTATGTTGATGTATTTGTAACTTCGGAATGTATTCATCTATGTATATTATGTATTGTAACCCGATGTTTATTCCGGGATGTATCTATAATGTAATTGAGTCATGTTTTCATGCCCCGATGTTCCGATCCGAAGGATCAATAATGTAAACAATTCATGTCAAGTCATTGTGGGTAACCCTCTGATTGTCTAAGGGTTAAAGTCCCCGAAGTTACAGGGCACTAGGGTTATTAGACTCTCCTAGTAGAGGTCGGCCCTGGTAGGGTTTTAGTCATGTCGGGATTAGTATAAATAGAGAACTAGAGTCTCTATTTATCAGACAACTCATACACACTCAAGTGTAGCACATAGTTGAGGAAGGAGAAGACACTAGGGCTAGACAAGAAGAAGATTACTATTGTCGGGAGATCACTTACTATTTTGGGTTTTTACTGTTTTGGTGCTAATTCTATCTTTGAGGAAGTTGCGGGGTTTTCTCCATTTATGGTTTCCTCGAGGAAAAACACTGTGTTCATTGTCTCTTGTGTTTGATTGTTGTACTTGTTATTCTCTCAATTAAAGATCCTAATAATGCTAGCTTAATGTTGAAAAACTAACATGGTATCAGAGCTAACCTGAGAAGAAGACACTGTGCAGCTACGGGAACTAGGGCTTCCTAGTTTATGGATCTTCCTCCACATATTTTCAGCAAAAGTAAAGTGGAATAACTCGCCTCCTTAGGGCGCATCTTTTTGTTGAAGCAGAATCCAATTCTAAGGTTTTTCAGTTTTGGACCCGACACTGCTGCCGAAAATTAGGGATTTTCACAGAAGAGGAATTTTTGAGTGAGCCCAGGGCTGGTTTGATATCCTCCCCAAAATAGAAGTTAGGGGCAAATTTCAAGACATTTGGGTGGATAGATCTCTGGAAAAGCAAAACCCTAATATGCTCATGAACCAGCTCTGCAAGATTTTAGCTCAAGTTTCAGATCCGACATCTTGACCTGGTAAGATCTAAAATATTTTGTATTTCCATTTGAGGTTCTCAGTTAAGATGTCTCATCATACCAAGCTTGATGAAAAGCTTGAGGGAGCTGATAACTTCCGAGCCTGGAAGTATAGGATCTCCCTGGTCCTGGAAGAGAATGAGTTAGACTCCTAGATCCATGAGGAGGTTCTAGTTCTAGAGGGAGATAAGGAAAAGGCCTTACATAAGAAGAAGATGTTATGGTAAAGAGGATCATTGCTGATTCTATCAAGGATCACCTTATACCTTAGGTGTCCTCTCTCAAGACACCTAAAGCTATGTTTGATGCCCTAACCAAGTTGTTTGAAGGGAAGAACATAAAGCAGAATATGAGTCTAAGGAATCAACTGAAGAATGTGAAGATTAAAAATGTAGAGACTATCCAATCCTACTTCACAAGGGTTTCTCAGATCAAGGAACAATTAGAAGTTGTAGATGAAGAAGTGGAGAATGTAGAGTTTGTGATGACAAAACTGAATGGCCTTCCTAGGTCATGGGATTCTTTCATCCAAGGAATCTGTGCTAGAAAGAAGTTAGACAAATTTAGTAGACTATGGGAAGAATGTTCTCAAGAAGAAGCATAGATAGCAGCTCAGGAAGAGAATATGGGAAGTGAATATCAAGCTCTCACAGTTCACTCTGAGAAAGGCAGAAGAAAACCTCATCACTTCAAAGGTAAGAATCCTCATCATAGAGATAACAATAGAAAGGACCCATCTAGATTAAGATGTTATACATGTGATGAAATAGGACACTTCATGAAGAACAAAGACGAAGTATTCAGCAAATTCAAGGAATTCAAAGCCTTGATCGAGAACCACACTGAAAAGAAAATCAAGACTTTTCGATCAGATAATGGCGGAGAATTCAATTCAAATGAATTCAAAGAGCTATTCAAAGAATCAGGGATTAGGAGGGAGTTTTCCACTCCTTTTAATCCACAATAGAATGGAGTTGTGGAATGGAAGAATAGAACTATCATGGAACCTGCAAGAGCCATGCTTCATGATCAAGATCTTCCTATGCATCTTTGGGTGAAAGCTGCCAGAACAGTTGTGTATGTACAGAACTGTACTCCACATAGAGTACTCGAGAACAAGACTCCTGAAGAAGTCTTCTCTGGAAAGAAACTAGAAGTCAACCATCACAGAATATTCGGTTGTCCTGTGTACATACACATTCCAAAAGAGAAGAGAACAAAATTAGATCCTTCTGGAAAGAAGGGTATATTTGTGGGATACTCTGAAAGCTCGAAGGCTTACAAAATATATTTTCCAGGGTACAAGAATATTGACATCAGTAGGGATGTGACATTTGATGAAGACACAGCTTACAACAAATCCAGAAAGAGACCTGCTGAAGAACCTGAAGAAGCAGAAGCAGAAGCACCCAAAATTCATGATACAACCATGAACGAAGAAGCTCAAGAAGAAGATCGAGAATTTGAAGAACCACAAATACCTGTAGATGCACCTCTGGAGAAGAATCCTCATAAGAGGAAAGCTTCTTGGGTACGAGAACTTATCCAAGGTGGGGAAAGATATGGGGCTCCAGAAGAGAATCACAGAGAAAGAAAGAGAACCAAATCCTGCTCTGGGTATGTAGCTTTACTATGTAATTTCATTGATAAAGAACCTTCTAGTTATGAAGAAGTGGTAGGATGGAAAGAATGGAAGGATGCTATGATCGAAGAATACCAATTGATCATGAAGAATGATGTTTGGGATGTTGTCCCAAGACCAAAAGGGAAGTCAGTTGTAACTTCCAAATGGATCTACAAGATCAAGCATGTTGCAGACGGTATCATTGAAAAATATAAAGCAAGATTTATGGCACGGGGTTTCTCTCAGAAAGAAGGAATAGATTATGAAGAAACCTTTGCACCTATAGCCAGATACATTTCCATCAGATCGTTACTTGCTTTGGCTACAGTGATGAAATGGAAGATACACCAAATGGATGTCAAGACTGCTTTCTTGAATGGTGTAGTAGAAGAGGAAGTGTATGTAGAACAACCACTCGGTTTTGAGACACATGACAGAGAGTCTCATGTATGCAGATTGAAGAAATCCTTGTACGGTTTTGAAATAGGCACCCAAGACCTGGTATGGTAGAATTGACAGCTTTCTATCCAGTTTGGGCTTTACCAAGAGTAAAGCAGATTCCAACCTTTACTACAAGGTTGAAGATGGCAACCCAGTGATGCTTCCAGGGGATCAATACTTGTTTTCAGAATTATAGTCTTAGGGTAAACAGTAAATGGCAGATATACCTAGATCTAGTGATGATGATCCAGATCCAGTGATGATGTCCCATGATGATCCAAATCGAGAGATGATCTAGATTCAAAGATGAAGATGACTTAATGATAAATATGATTTGAAGACGAAGATGACTTGAAGACTCAAAAGACTTGAGATGCAGATGACAAGATGATCCAGCTGATACACAGAAGATGACCAGTACTGAAAATTGTGTCGAAAGAATACCTTCCTAGTTAAGAGGGAGTGTTGATGTATTTGTAACTTCAGAATGTATTCATCTATGTATCTTATGTATTGTAACCCAATGTTTATTCCGGGATGTATGTATAATGTAATTGAGTCATGTTGTCATGCCCTGATGTTCCGATCGGGAGGATCAATAATGTAAACAAGTCATGTCAAGTCATTGTGGGTAACCCTCTGATTGTCTAAGGGTTAAAGTCCCTGCAGTTCCAGGGCACTAGGGTTATTAGACTCTCCTAGTAGAGGTTGGCCCTGGTAGGGTTTTAGTCATGTCAGGATTAGTATAAATAGAGAATTGGAGTCTCTATTTATCACACAACTCATACACACTCAATTGTAGCGCATAGTTGAGGAAGGAGAAGACACTGGGTATAGACAAGAAGAAGATTATTGTTGTCGGGAGATCACTTACTGTTTTGGTGCTAATTCTATCTCTGAGGAAGTTGTGGGGTTTTCTCCATTTATGATTTCCCCAAGGAAAAACACTGTGTTCATTGTCTCTTGTGTTTGATTGTTGTACTTGTTATTCTCTCAGTTAAAGATCCTAATAATGCTAGCTTAATGTTGAAAAACTAACAATGTATTGATCCACAGAGTGGACATCTTAGGGCCCCAATGTATATTGTGTTCTTGAATCCTTTAGAATTTTTTCTCTACCTCTTAAAATTCCTACATTATTTTGCAACCAAGGATAGGTTTTTGACCATCATTATAAATTTTGACCCCTCTATTATCTAGCCACTTCATTTAGCAAGAACAATCTATGCTTAACTTGGTTGTTTGGAATTTGCAAGAGTGAATTTAAATATCTAATGTACATTATTAATAATGATTTAAGGTAAAATACTATGATGTTTCTTTGTCTCTTTGCTATATGAAGTGGTTATGTATTTGTAGGATTCAATCGTATTCTATATCCCTTCCTTGAGCAAAGCTAGACTATTCTAAAAGTATTGAATGTCTCTTGGTCAGCAAGTTTATTTCTGCTATTTTTTTATCTTAGTTGTTTCCTTTGGTCCCCTTTGTTTAGAGACTCTATAGGTTCAGTGTCCTCCATCATCACTTATTAAGATTGGGGATGTAAAGCACTCTTTGCATGAGAGCTCTTTCTTATACATGGAGAAACTTATGCAGATACTTATACAATTAGCACAATGCATATGAAGGATAAACACAATTCTTTTGATCCATTTCATCTTAATCATGTTATAAAATACCACCCTTTAGAACTTTATTCAACTCAAAATGGAGGTCAAGGACACAGACAGTGTATGGGGACTGCTTCATTCCACTTTCCAACTAATAGTCTCACCCAGAGAAGCACTGCATTGTGTTCAACTAGGAAAACTTGATTGCAAGCAACCTTTCTCCCACTCTCTCGAAAGCCTAGTCACATAGGCCTTTTCTAAGTGGGTAAGTTGGGCTTCTCTTGGATTAACCTGGTCCTTCTTCTGCTTCTAAGAGCTCCAGCAAAATATTATGTGTATGGCCCTTGGTTTATATACAATGTTCACATAAAGACTTACTTGCTATGAACAAAGAGAATTTCTTACTATCCAACCTCATGAGGCAAATTGTAGAATCCAACCAACCAATCTCATGGGGAAAGTTCAATATTGGGGGACTATCAGCAATGTAAATAGCTATGATAGACAAGGAAACTGGGCACTAACAGCACCTGAACATGCGGGCATGGGATTACGTGACCTTTGTACATGAAACCATATGGTCGTAAGTGAAATCTTTGGAATTTTTTTTTTTAAGTCCATCAACAGGCATCGCTTTTCCGATGTTCTTCCGACACTCCGGTCAGCCCATCCGATGGCCGTGCCATGACTCCGACGCTTCCTCCCATCAGACGACAGACGGTTTTAAGTGTCGGACTGCATCGGAAGGCCGACTCTTCTAGTGTCAGAGTGTGTCGGATTACCGACACTGTCTGAATTAAAAACTGACGACACTGCCATTTCTCAAACACTTTTGTCCGTCAAATGGTCGATGCTTCAAGGGTTGAAGGACATCAGATTTCCAATGGTTTATGCAATTTTGGTTGGCACTTCAGAAGTAATAATGGTCAAATATGCGACACAATGGTCTGTCAGATCTTCGACCCTTATCAGTCGATGGTCGAAGATCCGACGTTACACCACCGACGCCAAAAAAAAAGTGTATGTGTCGAAAATGAGACAGAGAAGTGTTGAATTTTAGACATGCAAGGCGTCATATTTTGGTTTGAAATTCTGTAGTGTGTGAGGCAGACAATGTGCCCCTCCTTGCTCCTCTATTCCTTTGTGAAAATTGTCGGTTTTGTTTTTCCTTAGCCTTTAAGGCTAAATCGTATGCCTCTTCCATAGTGCAAACCCTATGCATGCTCGATTCATCTTGAATAGAAAATTTCAAACAATTAATATACCTTGCAGCCATTTTCTCATCAGTTTCCTAGTGATCCACACGTATGGACAACTCATAAAAATCATGTGTGAATTCCTCCACGGTAAACAGGTTTTACTTCAAGTTCTGAAATTTACAAAAAAGGGTTTGTGCATAGTCCAGCAGAAAAGAAAAAAATATTCTCACAACTTGTTTTCTATGTTATCCCAAGTCTTTATTTTGGCTTTTCCTTTTTTTGTTCTATCCTTTTGCAAATGATCCCACCAGATCACGGTGTGACCCTTCAACTGTGTGCATGCAAATTTCATCTTCTTTTCTTTTCTCATAGGCTTCCATTCAAAAACAAATCCATGTAGTTGAACCAATCTATTCAATCCTCTGGTTTAAGACTACCTGCATAGTCTGAAACTTCCATTTTGATCCCATCATTTCTCCCTTCTGGAGCCCTAAGCATCCTTTCTTCAAAAGGTATGTGCTCTACTTTGTCTTCTTCATGTTGTGTATACTGATCTACACCTCCTTGGTCTGTCTCCTCATCAGATGCTTCTCTTCGTATTATCCTTTGAGTAGCCATCATGTCTATAAGATATGCTACTTGCCTTTGGCGATTTTGCATATATCTACAGATCTAAGCAAGAGTTGCTCTTCCTCTTCCTCTCCCAGCCATCTTCCTACTCTTATACCAGATGATGCATCCAATAAGCTTTGATTCAATTCACGAGATTTAAAAACCATGCAAGCAAATGAGAGTGGAAATAATAACTATATTTTTATTCATTCTCCATCCTAACTATTACAATGAAGATCCAACCCTTTAAAACTAATATGTAAAAAAATTTCAAAATCTGATGTTTTCGAAAATTGCTCATTTTAGAAAATTCTCTCATAGCTATGAAACTAAACACCAACTATAAGCTAACCAGAGAGCCACTAGTTGTCAGCTCTTTTTTCTAATTAGGTTTATAAACTAAGAGATAACTATAAATTACAAATTAAAAAAATCCTGCAAAAGACTAAAACCTCAATTTGAGACCTTATATGAAGGAATTTGGCCTCAAAAAAGTGTCATAAAAAACTCTGACCAAAAGGATCTTATCGTTCATTGCATTGAACACTTTGAAACACAATGTCCTATTAAATTTGAGCCCAAACTGATAACCGAGTCAAAATTTATGACCCCCTAAAATCCCTACATTTATTCTCCTTTTTTCTATGTTTTTTTTCAATTTTTTTTTCTATTTTTTCAGCCTTGAGAAATCACTAGATCATTCTCCTATCGTTGAAAAGATTGCAACTCCTGCAATTTGTTGTCTTCAAATTGTTGTCACTTAATCCATGTAATCCATGTGCGCTTTGTTGGTGCTACTCCTTCCCACTGGACTAGATATAGGTTGTATTGACCTTGTCGAGTATGAAGGGTCTCCTTATTTAATATATGAGCAATATTTTCCTTTTTATTTTTCGGAATAGCCTGTTTTCATTCCACCCCTGCCTCACTTTCATCGCCTACACTATCCCCATGGAAGATATATAAGTCATAAACATTAAACACAGGGGAAATATCAAGATCAGGTGGTAAATCAACCTTGTAAGCATTGTCATAATTTTCCTAAGAATCTTGCAAGGACCTATTTTCTTATACTTCAATTTGTGGTAGGTTCATCTAGGGAACTTCTCTTTTCGTAAATAAGCAATCACCAAATCACCTTCATTGAATATCTAGTGTCGTCAATGAGCATCTTCTATAATTTTTTGTTGCTCATTACTGGTTTGCAGCTTATGTCTTACTTGTTGATGCAACTATTGAATGTGTTTTGCAAATGCTTCCCCGTCATCATTGATTCTATCCCTAAGCGGTAGCTACACCAAATCTGGTACACCCATAGGATTTCTACCATAAACAACCTGGAATGGATATTTACCTTGAGATCTATTTACTGAATTATTGTAGGCAAATTCTCCTTGAGGTAAAGCCAAATCGCACTGCTTGGGCTTCTCTCCGACAATGATCTGTAACAAGTTTCCCAAACTCTGATTTACTACCTCAGTTTTCCCATCTATTTGGGGGTGATAGGCACTACTAAATAGTAATTTAGTCCCTATTTTCTTCCATAAATTCCTTCAAAAATTACCCAAAAATCAAGTACCTCTATCAGAGGTAATAGTTTTTGGGACACCATGCAATCTAATGATTTTTGAAAAAAACAATTATGCCACCTTTGATGCATCCTTAGTTTTCTTACAAGAAATGAAATGAACCATTTTGGATAATCTATCAACAACCAAAAAAATAGAGTATTTACCTCGTTGTGTGTGTGGGAGACCCAACACAAATTCCATGCTAAGATCTATCCATGTATATGTGGGAACTGGTAATGGCACGTAAAACCCTGTATTTTGTCAGTTTCATTTATCCATTTGACAAATCCTGCAACGTGCTACATACATGGTATATCTTTTCCCATATTTGGTTAGTAATACTTATCTTCGATTAAGGCTAGCATCTTATCCTTCCCAAAATGTCATTCCAAGTCACTATTGTGAAGTTCTTTGGTAATGTTTTCTCTCATAGAACCAATTGGAATGCATAGTTTTTTTCCTTTGAAGAGGTAGTCATATTGCATAAAATATTCACTCTGAATAAGATCCATGTTCCTAGCGTATGATTTCTTCAACTATTCCACAATCTCCTGAAAAATCGTTATCTGTCACACAAAGATCCTTCAATACTGCAAACCCATTTACTTCATTTTCCATGGTGGTCAAAAGAATAGTGCATTGACTCAAAGCATCCACGACCTTATTTTTCTGTCTTGATTTGTGCTTCAGAACAAAGGTGTATCCTTGTAAAAAGGAAACCCATTTTGCATGTCTACTGTTCTATTTCTTTTGGGTGTTTACATATTTTAAAGCAATGTGATCAGTAAATAACACAAACTATTTTGGCACCAAATAATGCCTCTAATTTCGCAATGCTTGCACAATATCCCAAATTTCTACATCATATGTGGAGTAGTTATTTATTTCATCATTCAATTTTTTGCTAAAAAATGCAATTGGTTTACCTGCTTGGCTAAGTACAGCTCCATTTCCTACATGTGAGGCATCACAGTCTACCTCAAACACTTTATCAAAATCTGGTAAGGCTAATATATGTGCCTTAGTTACCTTTTTCTTTGTAAACTTAAATTTTCTTCATTTTTATTGGTCCACTTGAATGTTGTGCCTTTGGTGCAATATGTTATGGGTACTACAATACTGCTAAAATTGCAAATAAATTTTATGTAAAAGGTGGCTATCCCATGAAAACGTATTACCTCTGGTATGATCCTAGGACTAGGACACTCCAAAATTGCTCTGACCTTATCCAAATCCATATTGACACCTTCTGTTGAGATTAAAAAACCCAAAAATACCAATTTTTTTTGCAGGAACCTACATTTCTTCAAGTTTGCATAAAGATGATGTTTTCTCAATGTATCCATTATAATCTTTAAATGTTGCAAGTGATCTTCTTTTATTCTACTGAAAACTAGAATGTCATCAAAATAAACAACAACAAACTTACTAATGTAAGGTCGAAGCACAATATTCATCAACAGCATGAAGGTACTAGGTGCATTGGACAACCCAAATGGAATCACCATCCATTCATATAGTCCATTCCTAGACTTGAAGGCAGTTTTCCATTCATCTCCTTTGCAAATTCAGATCTAGGGGTTTCAACTTTGCAAATCAATTTTACTAAAATATTTATCTCCAGATGGTACATCCATCATGTCATCCAATCGCGGTATAGGAAACCAATATTTGATAGTAATTTTATTGATTGCTCTGCTATCTGTGCACATCCTCCATGTATTATCTTTTTTTGGAGTCAACAATGCTGGTATAGCACAGGGACTCATGCTTTCTCTTACCATGCCTTTATTTATAAGCTTTGTTCCTTGCCGGTTGAGCTCAGCATCTTATGTAGGACTCATTCTATAGGCTACTTGATTTGGTAAGGATGATCCCGAGATCAGATCAATGTGATGTTGAATATCCCTATTTGGTGGAAGGCCATCAGGAAGTTCATTAGGGATAACATCAACATATTCTTCTAGTAACTTGGCCACTTTAATAGGAATTGGTATGTCTTCCTTGACTCTTTTTTGCACTATTAATGCATAGCAGAATCTTGTTGCCTTCATTTCTTTAACAATCTATTTTTCTGACAACATATTCTTAGTTTTCCCTTCATCTTTAAGGGACAATAAGCAACTTTTGTTCCATCCTTCCAAAAGGTGTAGGTATTCTTTCCTCCGTCATGTATGACTTTCCTATCAAATTGTCAAGGAATCCCCAATAACAAATGGCATGCATCCATCAGAATGACATCACACCGTACTTCATATTTATAAGTCTTACCGATGGAAAACTTAATCAAACATCTTTTATTAATGGTAACTTCATTCCCTTTCTTGAACCATGCAATTCGGTAAGGATGGGGATGTGTTTCACATCGTAATTTCAACCTATCTACCATATTTTTAGAAACCATATTCTCACAAATACCACTATCAATAATAACTTTACATACCTTTCCTCCAGAAGTGCACCTGGTTCAAAAAATATTTTTCTGAAGACACGAATCTTCATTGTTGCTACTTTGTCTTTTCTCTTTCTTAGGAATCAACATTGACCTTCGTATCATTAGATATTTTCCCCCATATCAAGTGGGACTTCATAATCAACTATGTATTCTTCATTCTAATCTTGGACCGAGTTTAAACTAGGTTTTTTTCCTTTCTTCTACTCTTGCATGTTGTAATTTGAGCATTCAAATGCTTAATGACCCTCTACACCACACCTAAAACACCAATCAGATCTTCCTCTTCCACCATTGTAGCCTCTACCCCTTTGAAACCATCTTCCTCATGGTTGGTTCAGGTTACCTTATCTAGTATCTTCTTCTTTTTTAGCTCCTTGAGATGATTCACCTCTTTCATAATTAAAACTACCCGATGAGGCAGACAATGTACCCCTCCTTGCTCCTCTATTCCTTTGAGAAAATTGTCGGTTTTGTTTTTACTCAGTCTTTAAGCCTAACCGGTATGCATCTTCCACGTTGTGAACCCTATGCATGCTCAATTCATCTTAAATATAAAATTTTAAACAATTAACACACCTTGCAGCCAGTTGCTCATCAGTTTCCTGGTGATCCACACGAATGGACAACTAATAAAACTCATGTGTGAATTCCTCCAAGGTAGACAGGTTTTGCTTCAAGTTCTGAAATTTATGAAAAAGGGTTTGTGCATAGTCTAGCAGCAAAAAAATTCTCGTAACTTTTTTTCTATCTTATCCCAAGTTTATATTTTGGATTTTCCTTTTTTGTTCTGTCTTTTTGCACATGATCCCACCAGATCATGGCGTGACCCTTCAACTTTGTGCATGCAAATTTCACCTTCTTTTCTTCTGTCATAGGCTTCCATTCAAAAAAAACAATCCATGGATTTCAACCAATATATTAACTCCTCTGGTTTAAGAATCCCTTCATAGTCTGAAACTTCCAATTTGATCCCATCATTTGTCCCTTCTATAGCCATGAGCATCCTTTCTTCAAAAGGTATGCACTCTACCTCTTCTTCTTATTCATTTTTTTTATGTTGATCTACACCTCGTTGGTCTATCTCCTCATCAGATGCTTTTCTTCGTATTATCCTTTGAGTATCCAGCATATCTATAAGATCTACTACTTTCCTTTGGAGGTTTTACATATCTCTATGCATTTGAGTAAGACCTTCTCTTCCTCTTCCTCTCACAACCATCTTCTTGCTCTAATACCAGATGATGCAACCAATAAGATTTGATTCATTTCACAAGATCTAAAAACCATGCAAACACATGAGAGTGGAAATAATAACTATCCTTTTATTCAATCTCCATCCTAACTATTACAATGAAGGTCGAGCACTTTATAACTACTATCTGAGATTTTCAAAAATTGTTAATTTTAGAAAATTCTTGCATGCCTATGAAATTGAACACCAACTATAAGCTAACTAGAGAGACACTAGTTGTCAACTCGCTTTTCTAATTAGGTTTATAAACTGAGAGATAACTATTAATTACAAATAAATAAATCCCGCAAAACACTAAAACCTCAATTTGAGGCCTTACATGAAGGAATTTGGCCTCAGAAAAGTGTCAAAAAAAACTATGATTAGAAGGATTTTATAGGCTACTGCATTGAACAGTTTGAAACGCAACTTCATGTTAAATTTGAGCCCAAACGGATAACCAAGTAAAACGTTATGACCCCTGGAAATCCCTGCATTTATTCTCCTTTTTTTCTATATTTTTTTCTTTTTTTAATTCGTTTTCTATTTTTTTTAGCCTTTAGAAATCACTACATCATTGATCCTCCTGAATTTCCCTTTTGCTCACTCACTCAACTAAAAATTCCTTGTTTATTATCTTGTTTTGAAAATTTCTTGTGCAAAGGAGTTAATGATCAATTGAACCTAGTTTGGATCATTACAGGACTTCTGATGTCGAAGTATTGCTAGGGACACCCCTCTACCAGGAGTCCATGGACTAAACATTGCTTATTTCAATGATTTTTAGAACTAGGTTTTTGCTAAGTAACATGCAATCAATTTCTATATGAGAGGAATAAATTTTGGAAAACTTTGCCAAATAAGCATGTGGACATTTTCATTGTCTTGTCCTTTCCCATACAAACTTCCAATAGGTTATGGCTCTCAATTCAATGCTTGGATTCGATTTTATACCCCTACTTGAGATTCCCCAAGTGTCCATGAATTGCTTTAGGAAATGAGTTGAAAGTCACCATAACCTAAAAATAAAGATTCAGAATATATATATATAAGAGCATAATTGTCATGGTTTTATGATTTGAATCAAGTTCATGAAGTGTTATCTTAATTAAACATTGTAATTTTTTTTAGCCTTTAGAAATCACTACATCATTGGTCCTCCTAAATTTCCCTTCTGCTCACTCACTCAGCTAGAAATTCCTTGTTTATTAGCTTGTTTTGAAAATTTCTTGTGCAAAGGAGTTAATGATCAATTGAACCTAGTTTGGATCATTGCAGGACTCCTGATGTCAAAGTATCGCTAGGGACACCCCTCTACCATGAGTCCATGGACTAAACGTTGGTTATTTCGATGATTTTTAGAACTAGGGTTTTGCTAAGTAACATGCAATGCAATTTCTATATGAGAGAATAAATTTTGGAAAACTCTGCCAACTAAGCATGTGGACATTTTCATCATCTTGTCCTTTCCCATGCAAACTTGCAATAGGTTATGGCTCTCAATTTCGCTACTCGGATTCAATTTTATAGCCCTACTTGAAACTCCCCAAGTGTCCATGAATTGCTTTAGGAAATGAGTTTAAAGTCACCATAACCTAAAAACAAAGATTTAATTGCTTTAGGAAATGAGTTGAAAGTCACCATAACCTAAAAATAAAGATTTAGAATATATATATATATATATAAGAGCATAATTGTCATGGTTTTATTATCTGAATCAAGTTCATGAAGTGTTATCTCAGTTAAACATTGTAATTTTTTTCTATTTTTTTTAGCCTTTAGAAATCACTACGTCATTGATCCTCCTGAATTGCCCTTCTGCTCACTCACTCAGCTACAAATTCCTTGTTTATTAGCTTGTTTTGAAAATTTCTTGTGTGCAAAGGAGTTAATGTTCAATTGAACCTAGATTAGATCATTACGGACTCCTGATGTCGAAGTATCTCTAGGGACACCCCTCTACCATGAGTCCATGGACTAAATGTTGGTTATTTCGATGATTTTTAGAACTAGGGTTTTGCTAAGTAACATGCAATGCAATTTCTATATGAGAGAATAAATTTTGGAAAACTCTGCCAACTAAGCATGTGGACATTTTCATCGTCTCGTCCTTTCCCATGCAAACTTGCAATAGGTTATGGCTCTCAATTTCGCTGCTCGGATTCGATTTTATACCCCTACTTGAAATTCCCCAAGTGTCCATGAATTGCTTTAGGAAATGAGTTGAAAGTCACCATAACCTAAA